>WYDI02029095.1:0-28096 GCA_009867235.2 Psittacus erithacus | reverse complement strand
CTTTGTCCTGGTTCAACCCCGAAAGCCCCGCCTGCCACCCACCCCCCCGGCCCCCCCCCCACCCCCCCCCCCCCCCCCCCCCCGCTCCCAGTCACAATGGGGTGCTTTTGCCACTTCCTCCCAGTCAGGCGGATTTCAGCCTCCAGTACAGTCAACTCTTGGGATCCTCCTGTCACTCCAGAAACAGAAATGGATTCCACTCCTTGACAGCTTGATGGCATCAGGGTGCACTGCGCACCAGTATCTACTAGAGCCTTTAATAGTCATCACAACATTGGACACTTAAGTCTTGTAGAAAGGGATTAGTCTTCTTTATCACAGGAGCCGGAGTAAAATCAGCTCTTCCACTCCATCTAGGAATCTGCTCACCAAAGACTGAAGCCACAGCTTTCATGGGATGATCATCCTTGACCTTTGCACCCATTCCTTCAGAGCTGAGGTAGGTTTTCCATCCCACTTTGTCATGTCTTCTTCATGATTCCGCAGGTAAAACCATAGGGTGGCCCATGGCATATACCTTCTATATCTTCTCTCTTGAGCAATACAAAACATTTTGTTAATAGTTGAGATGTGTGTTGGTACATGTGAGGAGCTGGATAGATTGGACAGATCATCTCTCAATTATTTGAACTCCTGGGACAGTTTTTGCAGAGCTGAAATGATGGAAGGGGTGAGATTGTCTTCGAACTCTCGGAGTTTATGAATCATTTCATCCACTGTTGGTGGTGCTATATCATTCCAGGTCATTGCTGCCAATGAGTGAGCATATGATGACAGTGAATTTTGTGTAAATTTCCGCCACATGGGTCATGTACATTCAACTTCATCTGGATCTATGGGTACATCCCCAGCATTCGGCTTGATGTGATAGATCATCTCTACAATGGCTGATTCCCTCAGAGACTGGATGCCTTTCTCTAGAGTAGTCCACTTGGCCAAACAACTCATAACATCGTCCTTGTATGGAAACCTTTCTTTCACAGCTGCCCAGAGCCACTTCCAAAGGCTGAGAGACTGTTTCTCTTGCAATTGCTTTGTCAGTTCCCCCTTCCCTAGCAAATGATCCCAGCTGCTTGTCTTCTCTACCTTCTAGTTCGTGACCTTCAGCCCCATTGTCCCAGCATCAGAGCAACCAGGTGATGATGTGCTCCCCTGGTTGACGGGTAAAATCTCTTCACATATTCTGTAGCTCGGTTCAGGTCCAAGGTTGGGAAGTCACCGCTTCTTCTTCTTCCTTTCATTCATGTGATGATGACTCCTGATCGGATCCTGCCCCAGATAGTAAGTGCATTGCCATTGCTTCTTTATCTTGTTTCTTCATCTTTCTTGTCTTTTTTTTGCTTTTCCCCTTGCGTACAGAGGCAACTGATATTGGCACGGACTGGTCCTCTAGTTTAGCTGAAGTGATTATCACTGTGGTTGATGTGGCTGCAGTATCTGTTCTCGGGTTTTGTATAGCTGCTGTACTTGTCGCTGGGGTTGGCGTAGCTGCTGTGCTTGGAGCTGGAATAGCTGAGCTGTCTGTTGCTTTGACATCAAATCCAGAGACATTTTTTTTTCCTTTGAAGGTGCTGGACGGTGTTGAACAGGGCTCTGTAAACATAGGCCAAGGCCCAGCACATTGCCATGATTTGTCCCTCTCTGGTATGACCAGAATGACAACACACCTCATTTAAGTGTTTTACTGATTTTTCTGGATTTTGCACTGGTTCAGTGGTGAAGTTTCAAAGCACTGGATGGGCCCACTGGCCTAGATACTTGCCCAAACTATCCCACACATCCTGCCACTCATGACTGTCCAGCCTCCGGGAAAATCTCTTGGTCCTCCTATATCAACGTCTAACTCTAGAAAAAGCCCAAACCTGACTCTACTTAACCTTTGTGAAGAAATGGTTGTGAGTAAAACACACACGGTATGTGCTCCAACATGGTGATCTCCATCACAATCAGCAGGTAGGTCTCAAGGGTACCTAAAGGCCATTCAAAACCTTCAGAACTCTCAAATGATGCTGTAAATGGTCTGATGGGGGTGCTGAGAACATAAGGAAATGTCTCCTTCATGGGATGACTACCCTAGGAGGGGAAAAAAGATGTGTAATTCCTAAACATATCTATTACATACCTCCCAAAGTATAGAGGTGGTGACCACACTTGAAACGCAAGCCAGATCAGTTTCATGACCAATGAGTCTATTGTATTACAAGTCATTACCATAAAGTACAATGAAACAAGAGTCTTAGCCCATGCCCCTCAGCTGATGAGCACTAAGACACCAAATACTGGCTGTAAGTAAGGTATGACATGCTGAAACTGTGGGATCAAGAGCAACAACTTTGAGATCCAACAAATCAGCATTGTGATGAGTGACTATTAATCTGAAACAATGAATGCTTATCACAAATACAATTAGACACACTCTAGTTAGATATTTCATTATCTCAACCCTTCATGCCCCACATTGGGTGCCAAAAAGAACTGCTGTGGTTTAAGCCCAGCTGTAACTCAGAACCACACAGCCGCTCGATCACTCCCCCCTTGCCCTTCCTCCCCCCAGCTCCTGGAGGGATGAGGAGGAGAATCAAAAGAACGCAGTTCCCACGGGTTGAGATAAGAAAAATCCAGTAACTAAGGCATAACACAAACCACTACTGCTACCACCAATAATAATAATGATAAGAGAAATAACAAAGGAAGAGAATACAACCACTCATCACTCGTCGACTGATACCCAGCCTGACCCAAGCAGTGATCTAACCCTTCCAGGCAACTACCCCCAGTTTACATCCTGGGCATGATGTTTTGTGGTATGGAATTCCTCTTTGGTTTCTTTGGGTCAGGTGTCCTGTCTCTGCTTCCTCCCAGCTTCCCCTCCTCCCTGGCAGAGCATGAGGCTCAGAAAGTCCTTGATCAGAGTAGACATTACCGGGCAGCAACTAAAAACATCGGTGTTATCAGCACTGTCCCCAGGCCGAAAGTCAAAACCACAGCATCACAGCAGCTATTAAGAAGGAGTAAAATGACTGCTACTGCTGAACCCAGGACACTCGTACTGCTTTTTAGAGTTTTCCTGAATTTCCTTCATCCCTTGTCTTTCCACTCTTATACAAGACTTGCTCCTGGGAAAGTGACCATTGCATCTGGAAGAACTATCCTGAGCAGAGAAACTCTTTCAAGAAACTGCATGTTTCTTAACACAGACTGATTGTGATATTATTTTCAGAAAATGAATTTATTTCCTTTTGTTACACACAAGTTGCATACAGTTCTGCGCCAGGTATATGAAAGGATGAATGGCTTATATCATGGACTGTGAAATAGATTGTCATTTCCCTGAAGCTGGTGTTTTTTGGAAACCCTGCTGATTCACCTTTGAGGACAGGCATCCATGCAGATGCACTGATAATTCCTGACTGAAATGTCACCTGTATATCCTCAAATGCATTATATTGTAATGTGTGCTGTTTGCTAGCTTGCTTCATTTTATATTCTCTGACTGAAAGTCCCTGAAGTCTTTGTTTATAAGCAAATGGTCTAATGTAGAGCACTGTATTCATTCTCTGCCTAAAGGATCTGAATTTATGGAAGTTGAGCATCAAAATTAAAGTGTCAAGCCACTGATTTAATATGTGATGAATATGAATATACCAAAATCATACATATATGTATTTACATATATACATTTATATATACATACATAATTATATACACATACATATACTTAGCATATACGTAAGACCAAAATAGATGTGGCAAATAAAGCTAGTGTCCTATACATCCATAAGCCTTTGTGGGTCCCTCAGGATGCTTGAAAAAAAGGACAATATTGAAGCTAACAGCAGTATGATAACACTACACCATCAAGACCTGTTCCAGAAGATTTGTGGATGCATACTGCTGGCTACTTTTTCATCTTTTTAACCTTTGATCTGCTCCTACTACTTTACTTACCTATGCAGAAACAAATGTAGTGTATCTTATCTTAAAAAGAAAAGGCACACATTTCAATGACTTTTTTTTTTTCTTTTTTTGATTTTCAGCTCTAATTTCAGTAAATATGTTGTAGCACCAAGCAGTTTTTCTCTCTTCCAGTCTGAAGATGCTGTCATCTCTCAACTTTTGGGATGTTTTCTGAACTATATTTTTATTCATCATTTAAAGCTTTGCAGACTTGCATTGCTCTTTCACTGGTTTTCTTCTAATATGAATATTAAGTATCAAGCCACCTTTCTGCAGATGACAAAACAGATGTGCTACTTATTGATACACATTTTCTTATTTTTACTTTTACAGGTAACACTGTCCAAAAATACCCAAATTGTATGCTAAGAGTAATCTGGAAATCCAGTTTCTATCTGAGTCATCACATGCAAGCAGTTTACACATCTATGATATTATATTTGTCTTTCATTGCCATCCAGGCAGTGATACCACTCATTTAGACATTTATCAGCTTATTGTGTCATGTTTTCTACAGTCTTGAAAAACACAGTTTTCTTTCATTCATACATATTCAAAGGGCTCAGAGGACTTGTCTTTTGCAGACTGGCATGACTGATTTATGTCAAATACAAGCTAATCAAAAATATATGTGTAACAGCAGCCCAGCAGGACTTAACCAGCTTGAGCTGAATGGCTTGTGTCTGATTCATGGAATCTTTCACCTCTGTCTAACGGCACCTCATCATCATAACCAAACTGGCATAGAGATGGTACACTGAACAGGAGTAAAGAGTTGGGAAGACTTTCAACATGAACAGCACAAGATGGAAAGCAACCTACTGTGTACGTATTAATATAGTCATAAAATCACAGAATTGCTCAGGTTAGAAGGGACCTCAAAAGATCATCTGATCCAACCTTTTGTAAGGAAAAGGAACCTAAATGAGACTATATAGCACCTTGTCCAACCACATCTTGAAATCCCCCAGTGCCAGGGACAATGCCATGGCCTTGAGAAGGCGGTTCCTGTAAATTACTGTTCTCACTGCAAAAAATTTCTTTCTTCTTTGAGCTAAAACTCTCTCCCAGTGCAACTTGTACCTTGTCTTCCCTGTGTGATTCCTTGTGAAGCCTCCATTCTCTTTTTAGTCACCTTTTAAGTACTTCCCTGAGAATGAAATTTCAGTCAAGTTAAAGTATGCTAACCAAGCTCTGGGTCAGTGCAACAATTACAGGAAGTTACCTGTACTTTGAACCCTAGGTGAGTAATTTTGATAAAGGTTGTCACTAGCAGATTCTCGCATATCAAGAATCAGAAGGCTTAAAACCTTCTTCATGTGAACATGTGCATCATGCTAAACAAAAGGGAATTCAAGGCTTTGCAAAAGGATTAATAATCTTGCAGAAGATCCGTACTAATGGGATTGTAGAAAGAATCTGATGTGTTGCCTCTGAATATACAATTAGGGAAGGAAATGCTGACACTGACGTTAAAAAAATCGCCTTTCAGCACAGTATTATTCATAAAAAGTAGGCATGTCCTTATGTGCACTGAGATAAAACACTCTGCAGTGCCGGGAAAAAATTGCTGTATAGTACCTAGTTCAACTCTAACTGGCATTAATTAGAAGCATGAATCATGTGTGTAAGAAAGGATGATACCGTTAAATTAGAGTTCTGTCTTAATCCTTTCTTGTTAAACTCTCCTTCAGCTTTAAAAGATACTCTTGTGTCGCAGTGACAGCAAATGACAAACAGTCTTGCTCTACATACTTGGAGGAGGCTATGAAGACATCAGTCCCTCTGAATCTGTCATCTTTTGTGATTCCTCCTCCTCTCTAATGTGTTGTTCATCTTCACAGTTGTATTTCATTCCCTTAAATTAGACTTTTCCATATGATGCTTTCTTTAAATATGAACTATAATCATTGGAAATTATGCCTTTGGGAGATGTATTTTTCACCAAATTGTTCCTTTCCACATCTTGTAATGCAGCAAAAATATACTTCAGCTTCTTTCTGAAAAAAAAAAATAAAAAAAGGAAAGAATAAAAGAATATGACCTTAGGAAAGACTAAAGACTAAAGCCGAAAGCCAGTAGTAACTGCCAAAAATGAACTGCTATGAAATTGCACAGTGTTGCCATATTTAGGTAAAGGATATTTGTTGCTAAAAAAAAAAAATGTTAAAGCAGTGGAGGCAGCCAAAAGCCTGGGACAATTTAGCTAAGTCTACTTCATTATTTTATATTTTAAGGTCATGTCTGTATGTAATCCTCGTTTCAGTCCTGAAGAAGCAAAGCAGTACTAAGGCTTCATATAGTAGCTTAACTTATAGCAAGCTTATGATGCTAATATAATTTGTGCATCTCTACTTTAAACAATTGTATGAGCTTGTGTATTAGATAACATTACTTTAGTTAAATGGCATTTATTATTATAGTTTCAGGACATTACAGAACAATGGTAAGTTTATTTCTAATATTCTAGCACTACTATCATATACTCAGTGAATTCTATTGTTTATTTTGAGTTTCATTATATTGCTTTATCTTTCAGCTTTATCATATTGATATAATTTAGCTTCACCTTACTTGTTTATAGAAAATTGACGTGCGTCAATGCCAGAGAAGATGAAACACCTGTACTTAAGGTTTCATAATTGTGAGAAGTTTAATATAAACGAGTGAACTTGATTGTGAATCTGTAAGAGAGCAACTGAACTTTAGTTTCCATCTGTAGGCTAAACAGGTACATCTCCACCACAGAAAGAAGATGAGTGAGTTGGCAGAGTAATGCTGTGCCAATCTCACATCAGCACTGTACAAGCACTTTAAGGCATTGTCTTATTATCCTGCTTGCCTTGGCAAGGGTGCTTCTCAGTCCAATGCATAATAAAATTAGCTGATTTGTATGTCCCATTCTCACATTTGCATCAGCACCAGTTCTTGTATACTTAAATATTCAGTAGTTGAATTCAGGCAAATATATACCCTCAGAGAGGATTCCTTTGTCCTGGAAGGTGACATGAATGTCACCAGTCTCATGAATGTCATCAGGTTTTAAATATTCAAAGCCACTACAATGTTCAGAAAAAGAAAAGTCAAAGTAGATCTTAAGATGTGCTGAACTAGTGCTGTAAAATTGTGTTTTGATAGGCCAGATTAGAATCCAGTTTAGACTGCAGTTTTGTAAAAATCTAGGGAAAAGTAGTGTTTGCTCTTATTTCAAGAAGTGACACAGACAGTAGACCAGCTTCATTCGTCTTTAACTCCCCCAGTATTATGGCTGACCAGCTGCATGGGGTAAACAAATGACACCTCAAAAGTGTACAGTGGAGTACATTATACTGCAATCCCAACTATTCTGGAAGCTACCTTGACCTTTCAATCAAGGTATCTCTCAGTCCACCAAAATTAGCTCTCCATTATGTTATAAACAAACGACTAGAATCCAATTTTTAATTGGATCACATTTATCACACTATATTCTACTTTGACACGAATCATGCCTTTGTTTATCACAATTACTCACAATGAATCACAGACTTTGCTTCCTTCATTAGCTACCTTTACTACCTCATTGTTGTAGTGCTCAGTTGTATGTTAATATATTGCCAATTACCAAATTAATATTTTACTGCAAAGCAATCATGAGTCAGGTTTTTTTTCTCTCTTTTGTAGTAAGAAACCCAGCAAACCAACAACCCAAAATAAAAAAAAATAAAAAACCCCACCGAACAAAGGACACTTTCCCTGTCTGCCCCTCCCCCCCAAGCACTCCAGAGGTTTTAGAAACATTTTATTGATCTTAAAAAATTATGTAAATTTTGAAATATATTTGCTCATGCTGTTTTTTTCTACAGAACAGGTTAGCAAGCGAATTAGAAACTTCCTAGAAATTAGGCATTCAGGAGAAATACTGAACAATGGCTTAGAAATTAGGCTTTAAAAAATGTTCAAAGGTTATTGGTAAAAGATTATTTAAATATAAATACAAAATACTATTCAAAATCTATTCTGAGTCATCGGGCATAAATTCTGTGTTCAAATCCTGCAGAGCAAAACCAGCAATGGACCTGCTAATGTGATAAATCAGACCTCTGACCTTTTAAATCAAATGTATCACCTTTGCTGAGACTTTATTTTCACTGCTTTATTTCTGAGAAAACCTTAGGTCAGATGAACATGTTATAGAGTTATGCAAGGTACTTACGTATACAATAGCAATATGTATTCCTTATATATATTTTATATTTAATCACTTAATAGCAGCTGATTGTTCAAGAGTTGGTACTGTCGGATTGTTTCAGGTAGTCTTTTTCTCCTGTTTTTTTTTTTTTTCTTCTTTTCACGCACAAATTTTCCCTCCTTCTTTACATTCTAGACATTCCTTCCTCACCACAGAGCCAGTTTTTTTTAGAGGCAGCTTGAGTTTTATATTTCTGCTTTGTCCTGACACCAAATTCAGATCACCAAGTGGTTTGGGGACTGGGCAGGGGTCGTTCAACCACATCTGCATGACTGGCAGGTAAAGTTACGCCCCCCCAAAAGGCATCCTGTCTTTCCTATAGGGTGGATCAAAGCGTTCATCAGAAAATATCAGTCATTTCATTCAGTTACTTGAATAATCATCTCCCCTCCCACACATACTCTGAAAGGTAATTTCCAGAGGTCTAGTTACATAAAATCTGTTACAAATGCACAGGAGAAAACAACCCATGCCATGTTTAAAGCAATTACATAACCTGAAAAGTTACTGTAACTAGTCCAGGCTTTGCATAATTTAATTTTCAGAAATGTGTTGATATATGCATACACTTGCAACAATTCATATCAATTCATACATTTTTATTGGATCTTTTATCACAGAGAATGAAAAAGCCTTCACAAGTACAGGCAACTCTCTTCAGCACACTTAGTATAAATGTTTGCCTCACTCCCCAGCTAAGGAAAGGGAACAGCAACAAATTTGCCAAAGCTAGGAAAAAGTTTTTAGACGAGCTTGGAATCAAACTGTGCAGTTTAAGTTCTTGTAGCTGAACCCTGTCATAGTGTTCTCACCAAAAGCAGCACCTAGCAGGGCTATAGCACCAGCCAGAGATGCCGTATGCTGCAATTCAATCTGTAACTCAGCAAGTGATGACAAAGGCACAGAGTTGTAGCCATCTCCCTCCCTGCATCACATTAGTCAGTAGACAGCTGTAGCTGATGAAAGGCTGCTAAGGGCTAAGAATAGCTGTTTCCTTTATAGCAATAGTAAATTCCACTTTTCCTAGAAAAAGAATACTGATATAGGGATATGTGAATACACTGCTCCCACAAGCATCTTTGCACTGTGACATTTCTCTCATAGGTGTTTCAGGGGAGTACAAAGCAGGTCTTACCCACTTAGGATGACCACAGCCTCACAGATAAATGCAGGAATGAGGGTTTCAACAGGCTGTTCATATTCATCATGAAGACTTACAAATGTGAAGAAAAAAGCAAAGGTGTTTTGTTACACAAACCCACTACTAGTGATTTCCAAAATTAATCAAGTATTTTTTTTAATCTTTATGAATAGAAAGCAAAGTTAAAGGCTTAAAAAAAACCAGTAGCATTGGTACAAACATCCTCAAACTACTAAGACCAGATGAGCGTGCTTCTGCTTCTTTAGATGCAAAATTCTGCTGCAAAGCTGGACTAGAATGTTAATTTCTCACAGCACTTAGTCTCTGACTTTTACATGGAATTTAGCAGCAACCAAAAGAAATGAGACTAAAATTGCTTTCCAGTTGTTTGGGGAATTTTCTTCTATGTAAGCAGGTTTTGCAAACAGTTTAGAGAAATGTTATTAACAAGAGAACAGGGGATCCCTGAGAAAGTACTTTTTTTTTTTTTAGTAAATTGCAGTCCACATAGAAAACAAATCATTAAGAACCTTTCTGCTAAGCTCTGATATTAGTTAAGGGCTAGTACTTCAGATAGCAACATAAGAGAAGAATTTTGGCAACTTATTGCTGCAAATTCCTTTGAAATAATCAATTAAATGACAATAATGGTGCACCTGTCATCACGAAACATCGTTTATTTAACCTTTTGCATAGGGGCTATCAGAGAGTACATGTGTATCATAAATGCTATATTTATCTCAATCCAAGATAATCAGTCATTTCAGAAATGATACATCCAATTCACAGGACAGGAGGACCCACAAAAACATAAATATTTTTTCGTACCTTGACATATCATTACAATCTTTTATGGTTGATCTCTGGCCTCAGAGAGGCAGAAATGTTATTTTCACTGTGCCTGGAAGTATAAACGCAGCTGTTCTACGTAAGAAATAGCCAGGAAACTGTGCAAGGACTAAAGTGTTAATGTCCATGCTATCAAGGACTTAACTCACAGGGCAGGAGACAACAGTGCATCAATCAACAAGCCAAAACTGTTTGCAACATTTTCTCTGTTCATCAACAGGGCTGTTTCGGAATCATGCAACTTCTAAATAGTAACAGCCTTAACATACAAATATGCTGTGAAAAAAATACACGGGAGTGCCTGGCCTAGTTAGCCAAGATTTGTCTGATTTTACTTTCTTGTCTTCTTGATGAAGGAATGTAAAAATCAGTGTTTGAAGTACATTATGACAGCAGCTATAAAACAGCCAGTGTAATCTTGAATGCTAGATCTCTGATAAACCTTAAAACTTCAAAGGCATAGAGCTGGTATTCAAACTTGAGCCAATCCCATGTTTAAGATGTTTCAGATCTGTTTATGGTTTAGGTTTATCTATAAACAAGTTTTGTTTCTCTTAAGTATATGCAATTGTGATCACCAAAATCTGTCAAAATCAAAGTTTCATGAAAAACTGAAGCAGGGGAGAGAAAGGAGGTGAAGCTAATTAGAGGACTATTGAAAAGGATTTTCTGGCTGCTTGTGAGATGCCTTTTTTTTTTTTCTTTCATTTGAAGACTATTTTTGTGTAGCATTTCAATATTTTTGTGCAGCAAAATCAATATTCACATTCATTGAAATAACTAACTAGAAAGAGATATGAATTGTTTGTATACTTTTTTGTGTGAGGTCAAGAGGTTAATTACATAAGGAAAAACTCTAAATTGTCTAGAAACTACTGAACTGTATAAATAAAGTCCCCTGCAAAGTGTATTTAACGTCCATGCAATTTATTCTTTTTCATTGCATAGTATTGCTGTAAGAGCAGCAGGAATTTTTGTAGCAATTTTCTGTGCTTTCTGCTTGAGAAAGTCTGCAGCCTAAGTCATTTGTATTTGAAGTTGATTAGGATATGTCAGAGTGCTCACATTTTTTTAACAGCTTCTGAGAGTGTTTAGCTCAGGGGTAGGAAGAAGAAAAACAAATATTCCTTACGAATATTTTGTGTTGAAAACATTTCCTTTAAAGTACAGCTGTGTATGTGGTCAGATGGAAAAGGCATGCTCAAGTCTACTGACAGATATGTCTTTAGACACCTGATAGTTAATGAATGCTGTCCTTAATGGAAATTGTTCTGATCAAAGCATCACTTACTTAAAAAGTCTACCTGAGAATTAACACTTCTGAAGAAGCTTAAAATTTGTGCTCAAAAGGTTAGAAATTATTCAGTAATACAGATGTTAACTGCATGATGAAAAACTCAGTTTAAAAATTATATAAAAACAATTACTGATTTCCAGAGGGTTTTGTCAATTTCAACAAAATGTATTCTCAAATTAGATGATAACAAAGACTGTATTCTCTTATTAATGACAGCAGTGATGCTTAAAACATGGTAACACTGATAGTAATTGTAGTTCTGGTTTACCCTAAGAATTACCTGAACTAAACTCAGGTCATCTGTGACTAGAACTGTTATACTAAAGCAAAACTTGAAAATTAATTAATTTGCTGTGCATGAAACTCAGTTAAGCAAGCGTTCATTCAAAAAGTGTTGGCTTTTTTTTAAAAGGTCATGCATGGAAACAAAAACCCAAGGCCAGTTCATGCAAGGAACATATGGACTTCTGCATTATCAAATTCTAAACTAAAAATATCCAGGCCAAGGTAGCAAGGGTCCTCTACATAGAGAAACTCAATGAAATCTTTAGAATTAGTTTCTCTCCTGTTAATTCCTTTAACACTATGGATGTTCAAAATGCCTCAGTATTAAGAAATGTAGGAAAATGTTGCTCTAGGAAATTAGATTTGTTACTGTAAGTGCTTTAATTCTGAAAATTTCTCCCTCTCCTTTTTTTATCTTGTGAGATGATATTGAAAATCACAGTTTTGTCTTTTCTTCAGCATTTGTTATGCCTCTTCTGTCACAAGGGTAAACAGTGGTCATCATTAAACTTGCAGAAACTTATGATCTTTATTATATGTATGATCACTCTTATTTTAGAGGTTGTGTTTGGTAAGACTGATCGCCATTGGAATTGTTACTTCATCAGTATTAGCAATTGTTACCTTGTCAGAAATGCAAAAAGTGAAATTTTATTAAAAAAATTCCGAGCAATGGCAACGTGGTGTACAGTTTCTTTCTTGTTTTATGCATCAAAGACAGAACAATATTTTAAAATTAAATTATATTTTCAGCAACACAAATCAATCCTGGCATACAGTAAAAGAAACTACCATTAAAAAAGCTTCCCCCCCCCAATTTCTTTTACCTCTATGAATTTATCATAGTGCATTCCCATTTTCTGTGTTTGATACATTTTAGCAATCTGATACCTGACATGACCAATGCCTATGCAATTTTGAAGATTTAGTGCTTATGAAAGTAAAACCAAGGTAGTCTACTGGACTGTTTTGTGGCAATACAAGCCAGCAGAGAGGGCAACTTCTGTTTCTTCTAACTATGTGAGCATGATGGATTAAATACCATATTTTTTTACATATGCACTAAAAACTGAGAATGAGTGTTATAAATCTGAACATATCCAACCAATGTGTTGAATGTGGTCACTTCTCAAAATAAATGACACACAAGAACATGTAAATTTTTATTTTCCTATTAAACATTTGTTGCATTTATTACTCAGGCAAAGGACTCTTGTTAATTACTGTGATATATGTAGATTGGCGCCAGCTACATATGCATGTTCCTCGACTTCTCATGGATATTAATTGTTATATGGCTACTAATTGCACAGCTGTCACTCTCTTTTATGGTCCAAGCTATATTGTTTGTGTTATTTACATCAAGTAAGCATCTTTTCTTGTACAAAGGGAAACAGTACAATCTTTTGTGTTAAGATATCACTCCTTCAAAACTCTGTGCTTGCAAATGGAAATTATCCAAAGTAGGACTGTGGTGATTAATGCAAATTTCTGTAGTGTGCCAAGGCACCTAACCAAAATCAGCTTGAAATTGTGACCTTAGCCAAATAGGCATGTCACAAGTGCACATATACATCTCTTCTTTCTTTGCTTCCTACACACCTAGCTCTCACACTACATCTCTCCCTCTTTTACAGTGTTGCAAGTACTAGTAATCCTGCTTCTTTGCAGGCGTAAAAACTCTACCAACTTGAGCAAGCCCACACATTTCTCCTACAAAAGCTCTATTTGGATCCTGGAAGGAGGATG
The DNA here is from genome assembly GCA_009867235.2 of Psittacus erithacus. NCBI lineage: Eukaryota > Metazoa > Chordata > Aves > Psittaciformes > Psittacidae > Psittacus > Psittacus erithacus. The sequence goes on along the minus strand of WYDI02029095.1, from coordinate 14,587 downwards.
ATTCCATTGGAGGCCTCAAATGTGTTTAATAAGTGTTTTTTAAAATATTTTACAACCATAAAATTAGCTGACTGCAATCACAGCAGTAGCTGATTAAAACTGAAACCAGAAAGATCATGTGTACTTTTTAATTGCTCAGGAGTGAAAGCTCTTTCAATGAGAAACCTGAATTCAGTTTCTTGGCCTGAATGTCTCTTGTAAGATTGTCCTAATTAACAGGACAGAAATATTTCAGTTCTCCTATTGAATCTTAGAAAATGGACAACTTTACCTGATCAAAGTTATTTAAATCAGTTTTAAAACTATAAAGAGTATAAAATAAGGTTCTGCATTGAAAAGCTGAAATGAGCAGCAACAACAAAAAAAAATATGTTACTTCATATACTACATTTGAAAATTTGATTGTTGCTGCTGTTCTAAGGTCATTGTATGAGGTAATGAAAGATGAAATTTAATCATTGTTTTTTGTTGACTTTGTTACCAAATTGTATTTTGGGAATTTGTCCCAAAATATTACTAAAGAATAGTTAATAGCACCTGTGTAATCTGAGCATATGAATTGACACCTAAAATTGTATATTATCATCATGATAGTAATATTGAACCTATACAAAAGCTTGGAAAATGTATCATACATTCTACTTCAATAAGAGTGAATCATAAATTACATTTAATTCCTGTTTTCTTTATCATAGATTCGATTAAGCCTTTTGTAAGAATTTTTATCGTCTACAATTTCAATAATTACTTTTATTAATTTAGCAACAAAGAAGCAGCAGTTCAGTCTGCCTTGTTTAGAACTGGTCAAACGCTAACTTTTGCCTAGTATCGTCACTTGTCCTTTAATCAGGAGTCTTCTGCTCTTTAAACAGATCTGACAAAATGCCTTAATTCTACTGCCAGGAAAACTCAGTCAATGTTTTCTTTTTTTTTTTTTTTTCCTTGAAAAATCCAACAATTTTCTTTAAATAAAATCAAAATCCATTTACTTTCTTGTCTTCCCAAGATATTCCAAAGATGTTCTCATTAATAATACTGTAGATTCCTGCAAATTACAGGAAATAGGATAGTCATAATGATTCTTATAAAATAGCAAGAGGGGTACCCTATACTTCCTTTAATATCATATTGCGGGATTTTTTATCTTTTCCTTCGCTCAACTAAAAAAAGAAAGGTCTATTTACTTTCTTTCTTCTTCCCATAGCAAAACAAATGATGTAGCGTACAGCAGGCTCCACTGTCAACAATCATCACCAGCTGATAGACATTCTTGCCTGATACTGATTTTGATCCTCTATCATTAAGCAGCTGATGCCATGAGTGGTACCTGACAAGCTTCACTGTTGGAATTATCTTCTCTAATTTGTTTTTGTCCATGTTATTTCTTTGCTATGAATTTCTCTCACCCTGTACAACAAAAGTACACCTAGTATATCTTCCCCCAACTCCCTGTTTGCTTATTTGTGAGCAAACTTTCTGATTCACCATCTGAAACACTCTTTCCCACATATGCCATCAATAACATTTTTGCTGTCTTATTTTTGAGATTCTCATTCCATGCATATTTAGAGAATATATTGGCCTCATCATACTTGTTAGCTTTAATTTTTATATGTTCCCATTTGACAACAGCAGCCACTTTCATTTCACTGACATCTTCTCTTAGATGCTTCCAAAACTTAACCTTATATTCAGTCCTTGTACTGATTTTTTTTTTCCCTCTCTGGAAACTACCCTTGAAATAAAAAAAAAAAATCTATTTATATCTATTGAGGATTTTTCAGTTTGTTTAGCATATGTAGTGATTCAGGACACAATTTGTCCAAGAAAGACACTTAGTGAATTGATTTAAAATTTTTCACTTACTGTTTTTCTAAGTAGGTGACCATGTAAAGCACCTGCCAGTTTCTCTTCCTATCAATGACACAACACTTACATTGATTCAATTAAATGTATGTCAAAGCTAATACCTGATATAATTTGTTAATAGAAAACTGTTTCAAACTATCTCAGCAAACAAACAAATCCCTAACTTGAGAATGTTTGGAACAAACTTCCTGACAATGCGTACATGAAGATGTATGAGTAATCATAAGGATAGACAAGAGTACCCAATGACTGAAAAACATATCAATAGGCCCAGTAGCTGTGTCTACTGCAGACTAGAAAACCCATTTGAAAGCCTACTGATTTCTCAATAAGAACACCAGCAGGAGCTCAACTAATTTTACAATTCAAAACTTAGGTCTAAAGTGTTTGCCCAGATTTCACAGGTATTTTCTTGTTCTCCTGTCGTTTCATCATGCATTTTTATATTTTCACAGCCCTCAAAGAATATTGGTTGACTGAAGGTAAACTAGGACAGCTTAGTGAAATATTTTTGATCTACACACTCCATACCGAAGTGGTACAAATATTGATTTGTTGTATCACACTTCCAGACACAACGTTCACTCCTTTTCCTGCATAGTATTTCTCATATGCTGACTCAAACAAAAATGCAACAAAAAAGACCTTGTGCAGACAAAGGAATCTGTCATTTAGAGTATTGAAATCACATTATATAAAGTCAAGTTGTGCTCTGGATCTCAGTGCCTGACTGCCTTAAAGGAAGGCTAACTCTTACAGCAGTCAAGAGTGCAGCCAGAAGAATGTTTTCACACTGCAAAAAATATAAGCTGGTCCACATTTCTCAGAATCCTGTATTAGCGAGGGGAAAGAATTTGCCAAGTGAGAGAAATTAATCATTTCTGTATTTTGTTGGTTTTGTTTTGTGTTACCTGTATAGAAACATTTGTTGCTGCTTTTGACTACTTAGTATGAAACCTAATAGTAAACTGATAGGATTTGTGTCACTTACCTCAACCTCACCAATACCTCCAGAATCAGAAAAAAGATAATAAAGAATATATCTCAATAACCATTTTATACAAGAGTTCAACTAGTTTCAGGTAAAGTGCTTGATATTTCAAACTTACATTCTTCTTCCAATTTTGTTACTTCATTCTATTCTTACAAGATTAAGCCATTAAAAGCACTCATATGTCACTAAGAAGTAACTGTCAAAACATTCCCACAGGTCCAAACTCTCACTCAGCTAGACACACACAAAATACTAAAGAAAGATTCTGTCTATGCCAGAGTGCCACTTTATCAAAATGTTAATGTCAATTTTTTTAAAATGAGGATGTGAAAAAGAAAATACCTGCTAACTGTTGGTGAGTAGAGAGTGGCAGATTTCCCAAGATATTAAATAATAACCAAATGAAAGAAGAAGAATGTAGACACAGATCTTTGATTTAAATTTTTATTACACTGCAAGAATGTCAGAAGTAATAAATCTCTCTCTTTTTTCTTTTTTTCTTTTAGGTTTAAAAATATTATTTTTCTAAATTTAAAGAATTTAAAGTTATAAGAAAACTAAAATTTTTAAAACATGATAATTCACAGTTCATGCAGTCAAATTATCGTCTTCTCTACAGGAAAATCTGATCCTTTCTTCCCTGGAAGGAAGGAAATATGAACCACAAGGCATTACTCATGTTTTGTTTCACCTGAACTTTGGTCTGGTACACCTGATTAAGAACCTAGCAGTGCATGGGAATGCTTAAAGTGATTATTTTCTGCAGTCTTCAGTCTTGTATGTAGCAAGTCACTCCCATCTAGGTCATCCTTCTTCACTGAGACCAACTTGAAAAGATGCGCAATGGAATTCTGGAAAAAAATGGAAACAATTTGGCTCCAACACCCATTGTGCCAGAAACCTGTCATTACTACTTTCAGAAATGTTTGTAAGTGTGATGCGGATTTTTTAGCACAGTTCTCAGGTCTAATATCAGAGATGCCTCTTGAAAACACATTTTCCAAACCCCAATTTTTATATATGATAAAGAATTTAATTTTCAATTAAGGCCTTGGAAAAGAACACCCTGGAAAAGTGCTAAACAGAAATATTGCTACATGTTGCAAAATGTTGCCAAATGGTCAGGTAATATCAAGCCTTGCAATAGTAACTAGAATTTGCATTACTCCCAATCCAAACACAGGCAAAGGAATCAAAACTGGGTATTGGGATTAGAACTCTGTCTCGCATGAAATATTGCTTTACCAGAAACCTCTAACTTGAGATAGTTGCATATCAACTTTGTCTCAGTGGCAAGTCACTGAAGGGCTGAATTTGCAGCGTTCACACTAAAGGCAGAATGTTTATGCACGTCCTCTGTACACACTCGCATTTGCAAGGCAGCGCTGAAGCTGCTAGAGGAATACTTCAACAGAACAACAGAAAGATTAATACAGCTTTAGTAATCTATTTTCATAACACTAGACATGCAATCTGCCTTCTGGCTTCAAGTTTAGTGTAACAGACCAGTAAATTTGGGTATAGATGAGTGGCTCATTTTGACACCCTTCCTTCTTTCTCCAACACTGATATACCCTGACTTTTCAGGTTTTTTGATACATGTATGAAGTAAAAACAAGTTCCTGCTCTTGTAGCACCTCAAATATACGTAAGAAAGAAAATTATTTGGCTTGAAAAATCCTGACTATAAGCACAATTCAAATCCAGTTTCTCACCTAAATTCTGCAGCTAGCAACAAGAAGAAACATTTTTAAAGACATTTTCTAAACAAAGCACATTTTTAAAAAATTTTCAAGCCACCTGGCTTAAATGAAATGTTATTGATCAGCAGCATTCTAATAAATGAAATTTTAAAATGCATTTCCAAGACAACTTTAGAATAAATAACTGAAACAGGGAAGTATCCTATAAACAGGCATCAGTAAAGGAAACATTACAAAAAAAGGAAATTGCAATTCTGCATTATTACAGTAGAGTAAGATAATTCTTTCCCCTTGTGCAAACATTCAAAGTAAATTAGGGAGTGTTGTCTAAACTTCAAAAAGAAGAGTGTTATTCTCCCAGCAAAAACTATGAATTTAAAGACAAAAAACCCCCACAACACTGGTAAGCAATATAGTCTTGACCAGAAGTGGAGGAATAGGGGCATGATTAGCTGTTGCATCCCACATTCCAGCTAAAGAAGCAGAATGTGAGATTGCTAAGTGCTTCCAAAGCTGAGAGACTTGCAGTGCTCTCATGAGTTCATAAAATGGAGCATTTTTGTGAAGATAATAATAGAAACTACTATTGATATGGCGTGGTTTAAGCCCTGACATGCAGCCCACTCACTCACACATGCACCACCCCCGCCTCTTCCTCCCTCAGCTCCTGAAGGGACGGGGAGGAGAATAAAGAAGAACACAGCTCCCACAGGTTGAGATAAGAACAGTCCAGTAACTGAGGTATAACACAAAGCACTGCTGCTACCACCAATAATAATTATGATAAAGGAAATAACAAGAGAAGAGAATACAACAGCTCACCACCTGCTGATCGACACCCAGCCCCACCCCAGCAGAATCTCCAGCCCTTCCGTGTAACTGCCCCCAGTTACCTCCAGGGCATGACGTGCTGTGGTATGGAATACCTCTTTGGTCAGTTTGGGTCAGGTGTCCTGTCTCTGCTTCCCTCCAGTTTCCCCTCCTCCCTGGCAGAGCATGAGACTCAGAAAGTCCTTGGTCGGTCTAAACATTCTAAGCAGTAGCTAAAAACATCGGTGTTATCAGCACTGTTCCCAGGCTGAAAGTCAAAAGCACAGCACTGCACCAGCTACTAAGAAGGAGAAAAATGCTACTGCTGAACCTAGGACATGGTAGTAGTAGATAGTAGTAGAAACTACTAAAAGAAATAACAGATTTGCAACTTACATAACCCACATGTATACAGTCCATGAGAAGAGACCAGCACAAGAAGCAGCATACTGGCAAGCTTTTCTCCTTACAAAGTACAACTGAAAACAGTCCTGCTGTTTTATACATTCATGGGTACCCCGTTTACAAAGCAGCATAGACCAAAAGGCATCTTCTGAAGATTTTACTGTACACTGGTAGATTTGAGTCAAAGAAACCAAAAGGCATCTCTGTTCCTCACTAGGTTGTCATATCTGGCAAAAGAACATACTGAATTCGACAAAGCAGAATTTTCTTGTCACTCTTAAAAGAATGGGAGAATTGTGGAATCAGACAAGGAAACCTAAGAATTTCCGCAAACTATAAACTTCTCTTCTTAATTTTCAAAACTGAAAGTTTGTCCTCAGTAGAATTACTTTGTGGTTTTGTGGCTGTTTTCTAGCATCCCCATTTTGGCTAAGGCAGCATTCAGGATAGTGTAATCCTGATACAAGAACTGGATACTAAATTCAGACCTGAAAAACTTACTGCAAATAGCTAAGAACTATGCAATGTGTCATTTCCATCAAATAAAATATTGGATTCAGGGGATATAACCTTATCAAAGCACTTGTCCATCCAATGGTTGTGATGAGTGACAAGACTATGGTAAATATTAAGGGAGGTTATTACGACATAGAAACTGCAATAAAACTATTACTTAATGAAAGTTTACAACCAGGTCCCCAGAACCAGGTATTGGGCAGGAATTGAGGGTTCTAGAAGCAAGCACATCATTACCTTAGAAGCGAGCAGATCTAAGAATATGCAGGACTAATTAATTTATCTTAATGCAAATCAATGCATAAAGGAATGTATCTTTTAGAACTGCAAAATCACCCTAAAAGTGTTAATGCAATTTTGCTATGAGAGGCATGAGTGTGTCAGACTAACATAGGATTTAAGGAATACAGCAATGTGCAATTCTGAATATTGGAATGAATAGAAGTGAAAGTAAGGCAATTTAAAAAAAAATATATATTTTATTCACATATGAAATTATAAATCAGTGAGGTTTATATAGCGAAATGGATTGTCATTCCTTGGAACTGAATGGGTTAATGTCACAGTTCAAGTCATAGGCTTAGAAGGAACATAACTGGTCTGTATGCAATGATATCAAAATATATTAAGGTCATTTATCCTCTCAGAGACTATACTTGGTTTCCAAATGTATTAGAATTTATTATATTCTCCAGACTCTTTAGGAAATAACATCTTCCAAATTCAAAACTCTTCTAACATGTTCTTCAATAAAGAACCAGCACTCTACTTGCGTAAAACTGAACTGAAGTCCAGGCTTAGAGAACTGACGTCAGCTCTGCTAGTGGGAAGAAAGCACAAGAAAATTATATTTTTCAGTGCATAAATTATTCTTAATCAGAAGTAGAATCATAGAACTAAGAGAGTTACCTGAGTGACAGGACGTAGTTGCCTAATATTCTAGGTAAGTATTTATTTAATAAGTGTACCAAACATTATGTACAGCTGTCAATATCATATTCACACTCTAAAAATGTCCAAGCTTTCTGTTCATATCCTTGATTTCCTTATGACCATCTATACTCATTAGTTCTCATGCCAGCAATATAACCTAGGTCCCTCCCTAGTGCTTTCTTACTCATTGAGTTTACTGGCAGCAATTATTCTAGTTGTCACCTCAGTTTTCATATCACTAAGCTAAAGTTAGAAATTTTCTCAATCCTTCCTCCCACTTCAGTCAATCTTTTTCTATATGTGTTCCAAACTGAATTAATTTTTGCTGAGTGTAAGGGACAAGTTATACACATGTAAGGAACAAGAGTTACACACATTAAGGAATGTAAATTCCTTTCTTTAGAAGTAGTAGACTAGAAAATATATTTCCTCATAATTTTATTGCTTTTTTCAAGTGCAAGACAATGCAGAACTTCAGAAAATTGTGCCTATGCTCAGTGGGAGTGGATACCATGCCTTATATTCCATACACAAATCAAAATATATTCATTGATGGGGAAACATGCTGAAAGCAGACAACTAATGGGGATTAACTACATCACTTTCCAAACCAAACATAACATACAAGCACTCTGATCCAAAAATGTCTGAAAACTAGTTTTTATTCCTTAAGGCTATATTCACCGCAGATAAAATGTTGGATAAGTATTTCAATACAGATAAGAAATTGAAACTACAGAACAAAAATCTATACCAAGTAGTGGAAGATATATGTTGAAGCTCAAGCAGTTAGTTTGCATGTGTGGGTACAATGCTCCCAGATACTCTCTTCAAAGATGATTTTATAGTTAACACGTACATTCTTAAAACAAACAAACAAATTGTAGGTTCTGTTTTAAAACTTAATTTTATCACATTTTTAGGGAAGTTACAAAACCACAGCAGAGAATAATTTCACATCTCATTTACTCAAAAAAGCTATTGATGAATCCAGCTAAAGAACTGATGAGTGTATGAATTCAGTAAAAAAAGGATTCTTTTCATACTGGGAACTGTATCATTCGAACTGGAATTTTTGGAAAGTAGATTTTTCCATTTTTTCTTACTGTGAAAAGAACAGTTATACCACTGCATTTCCTGTTAACTTCATAGAACAAGAGAACAAAAACAAAACTCTTCTAAACTTTCGGAAATAATCTATGTAAAAAAAAAAGTGATGACTCACTTTGATAAAATTGATATAATTACCTCCAGCTTATTATAGCATTTTGGATTCAATAGCCAAATTTCTTCTTTTCTTAATCTGATAAAATCTTTATCATAAATTTTATTATTGTAAGGTCAAAGGAAGATATACAAATTTGATTCTGGGGTGAAAAGTTCATAAAATTATGACTTTTTGGTCATATGTAATCCTTCCCATTGCACAGTCAGAAATGACAACTTTGAAATTTCCTCATTTAAAGGCTGTGTTTAGTTATTTTTGGGTAAAGAAGGGAGTGCAAATATAAGCCAATTTATTTGTTTTTCACCTAAGCTTTTGTCTGTTAGCATTGTCAAACTTTTTCATAGATGGCAATATTATATATATTGTTGAATACTTTTGTTAGGGTTCTTTAGTCAAAATCTTACTGCTTTGAATGTCCACTACATTAGAAATTCTGCTTATTTTGTTTAAAAAAATTCAATAGTTACCACAATGATTATTCTTTTTCCTCCTGGCAAATAAAAGATGGATAATTGCTTTCTAAAAAAGGAAAATAAAACTGAAAATTAAAAAAAAATCAAGGTGACTTTTAAGCTGAGTATTTTCTGAACTATCTGAGACTTAATTGAACTAGTTGCTTGTGGTGGTGTGAACTCATTGTTTTAAGATTCTTGTAACATTAATATAGGGAACGTTATCTAAGGATAGCAAAACCATTTCATTTTATTTTGCGGTCTTATTTGCATCTGCAGTAAGTGCTATTATTTGCATGCAGCACTTGGAATATGGTAAACAGAATGAGACAACAGCTGAAAGAGCACTTGAAGAATAGAACTCATTCAGGAGATAAGTCATTAATGCTATTCAGATAGAGACACAATCATCAGAAGAACTAGGAAAAGCGAGGAAACAGTACAGACTAAAGAGCAGCAGGACCTGGATTGCAAGAAAGAGAAGGGGGTGAAAACTGTTGCTGAGGATTAAAAAAAATATTCCTTCTATAACTCTCTTCTTTTAGTGCTTGATGGAGCATTTTGAGGCTAATAGGTAGCATCAATAATGTATGCTGGTCCTCAAATTATTGTACCTGTTTTAAAAATATCAAACCCCATATGACTTAGTATAGATAGTATTCAGGGCAAACATAGCACCTTTTTAGTTAACTGGAAAAGGCGTCTCCATTGCAGTCAGAGAACTTCTCAATAGGGAATGGTTCCTGTGATAGTCAAATCCTGCCGTCTTGCTCACTGACCCATGGCTGCACCACGACTCGTTTTGCAAAACATGCACCCTGTAGTTTTGAGCTTTCAGCACAGAAACCAAGATAAGCAAATAGAGAACAGCATGAGCTAAGCTCTTGTTCCAGAAGGAGATAAGATGCAGCCACATCTCAGGGTTTAAAGAACCATCAACAACTATCAATCAAAATCATAGCCCATCCATAAATTCATATTTTCCTATTAATTATATCCATGAAAGTCCACATCACTGAACAATATCTGCTGCAGCAATATCTGCAACAAACAGACTTTGTCTGTTCTACCAGTATGACAAAAACCCTGCTAATAAACACAATATCCTTTTTACTGCTGCTGTTCATAAGAGAATTTGGTCTTGTACAATACACACGCTCTTGCATTATTTGCCACTTGTATCAATATATGACCTTTACAGACTACATTAACTTTTATATTAATATACAAGTTATACACACTTTAGTTCTGAGCCAATCTTTACATAAAAAGAGAATACACATTTACATCTTTGCTAACTCCAGTTTTGTCCTTACCTCTAAATTTTATTTTTTTGTTCAAGGCTAAAAAAAAGTAAATTAGAAAAGGGAACAGGAAACATGAGAAGAAAAAGGTATAAAAGGACAGGCAAATTTTCCTTTTGACTTTAGTGGCCTATCTACACTAAAAATCTTTTCATGATTAATTATCTAGGGAACTTGTTTCTTTGAACAGTACAAGAAGCACAGTTCTGCATAGTTTTATATGTCTGATATGCCTAGTTTTCACTGAGAATTTGCATATTGAACTCCAGCTGCCCTGGCATGCAAAAATATACCTTTATTTTACTAAATGTTGTGTGTCTGGACATGTTCTCACGTAGCACACTAAAAAGTTCTGTTCAGTGGCAGCAAATTTTTCAAACTCGATGAAGGAGACTAGAAGCTTGTTTTCCAAGTGCCAACAGGATCATTCTCTCCTTTTGATTCTTCAAAAATGCTAGTCCAGAAACTTCTTAAACTGTTTTCTGGTCTCTGGGGCTCAGCTATTAGATGTGAGGTTTCAGTCTTTTTCTATTCTGCTGATACAGATAGCAAAGGTTCACGTTATAACTGGTTTGCTACTTTGGCAGCTATGAGGGGCCTGTGGTCAGCTGCAGGGCATTCTCATACTACAGTAGATTAGATTTTAAGGAAAAAAAGGAAAAAGCTTTCCTGTCTTAAGGCAGGACAGCATGCCTTCATCTCATGATGAACGAGTTTTAGCATGCAGACAGCAAAGAGGTACCTTCCACAAATAGGGTTTAAAGAGTTTCATAGATTATTTATAAAACACCTGAATATACTGCTCCATTAACCAGGACTGTAGCTTAATATGGAAAGAAGCACCCCTTCATCACACCTTTTTCTGGCAGCAGAGAAAGATGTAGCATTAAGCAGTAAGTTGAGGACAAAAGTATACTCTGACTGTAAAAATTTCTCTTCTAAAACTGGAACAATGTTTGCGTCCTGGTCTTAGATGTAGGAAGATTTCCATCAGGTACAAAGACCCAAACATGCACAGAGCAGCAGTTTGTAGAGCTGAATAATGCATGCTGGAGTCCAGTGGATCAGTAGGTGCTTTCAGTTTCAGTCATGGCGCTATTTGATTTCACTCCAGTGCACTGTAGAAGGCTATTCTTGCTCTAAAATCTGCATTAGTTTGAAATCTACCTTTTAAGACTCTGTACAGGTTGAATCTTTGTAAGAAAGGCTGTATTACTCAGATTATCAATAGATGCATCAATAGAGTTAACTTGAAAAAAAGACAGAAGCATTTATACAAAACCACTTGAAAAGGTAAGACGGTAAAAGAGATTCTTTCTGTGTCTACCCAACCCTAACTTATATTGTTCACTTTACATGAAGATGGCTTCATATCATTTAAGTTACAATGGGTAATTTTTCAATCATTTTTCAGTTGCATTCTCTAACTTGACATCCAGAATTGCCAGAACACCTTGATCCAGTAGACATACTTGGATAATATCTAATCCATTACTATAACATTTATGTGTAACATGTGGAACATGTGATTGTATTGCATAAAAAACTCTTACTTGACTAACATACCCTGTATGATGCAGATAAAGTTTAAGAGCCAGAATGCTTGCTAGAATTTAATTTAGGTAAGTATCTGCTTTAACCAAACAAGTGCTGTTGTCTTAGAGAACATTTTCAATCTAAAGTGCAGACGACATGAGTGGAAGATGCATGATGTAGTGAAGCATGATGATTTTCCTCATTTTATAGGTCTGTGAGTGCAACATTCTCTACCTGATTGTGGTCAGAAGTCATTTAGTTAGCTTGATGTCCTCAATAATGATGTTTTTTCTTTAGAAGGCCATATATTGTGAGATCTCAGAAAAATGAATAGCTTAATGGTCAGATGGTCAGAGCCCAGGCCCCATAGCTGAGATATTCAGGGTTCCAACTCCGCATCTTTCATAGTATTGTAGGGAATAAATATAGGTGTATGGACAAAAACTAGACGTCATCTAATTTACATCACTAATGCCTGTATCACAGCTAAAAACTCAAGTTGGTTGCTTCTAGCTTATAAATACCAGCCACCTAACTCATAATCAGTAAACCAGTTAATATTATACCTAAGTTATTATGTAGGCTGAATTTGGGTCATCAATTGAGTTTATATAAACTCAGAAAACACATGAAGTTTTTACTGAATAAAAGATAATGCTGAATTATTGTGTTGCCTATCTATCTTATGCATGTCCTAGGATAAAAAAAACATTGCTCTGGGATGTCCTTTCGGAAAAAAAGGAAAGGATATACAGATAAATATGCACTCATGCACCCAAAAGGCAGCAGGGATTGTCTGGCAGGCATGGCTCTCCTGAATCAAAGAGACAACAAATCAGATAGTGCATTTTCCCCACTTGTATCATTTGTTTCAGTAAGAAATTACACCATTTTAAAGCAGCAATATACATTCAGGAAAACATGAGGAGTTCCTTAATGCAAAACCAAAGTGATCTAAGGTTTAGCAGAAATGTGAGCCAGTGACTATTGTTTCATAAGACAGATATCTGTATAAACACACCTCAAACTCTTCCCAACTCCAGGGAAACTCAGCACAACTCATAGGAGTTCTGATCATGGTATATGAAATACAGGAAGATGACCGTGGGGCACACATTTCAGAGGCAATACAGTGATTGTTATTTGGTAAGATAAAGGATTAATTAAAGAATTCTATGGAGAAACTAATTTTTTACATGTAAAAAAAATTAATTAATATTTAAATAAACTCTAGGCTCATTGATAACTTTCTGAGGTATGTTTGTTCAACAAAATTTTTATTATACTTTCCCTACCACAAGACAAATTTGTCATAATATTCTCAGATTATTTTTTTCCACAAAATTTATATCCTACACTTATCAAAAGCACATTTTGTACTAGCAATATAAACAAATGATAAGCTTGAACCAAAACATTCCTGTGAATTCATTCTTGGATCTTCTTTGCAATAATAATTTCCAACTTCCAAAAAGGTTCACTATCAGTTATGTAGTAGGTTACTATAACAGATTTTGCCTGTTCTACTTTGATACTTGAATCAGTCCATACGATAACTTCCAGCATGATTTTGGCCCTAGGTAATAATTAAACAGATTAGACAAACACTTTTTCAGGTAGCCAGATGAAGTAACATGCTTGCACTGTTTGCAGAGAGGGCAATCCTTTAATGGTTATTCCACTGGTAAGTAATTGATAGATTGATAGTAGCTCACACTGCCTCGTAGAAACACATATTAAATACTGCTGCAACCGTGCAAGATAACACATTGCTGAGCACAAATACATCAGTTCTACCCTAGCAAGCTAATTCCCTATCTAGCTGTTTAGTTCCTAATTTGTGAAGGGACTGTTGACACAGTGCAATTACATTGTATAAAACCAGTATTGCACAGCACAGATTCAAGTTTATATTGGATATAAATATACTTTTAACATGTAGTGCTGTATTTCATACTATCTATGGGGAAAAGTAAGGAACAGATTGGAATGTTAATGTTCTATAGCTATTACATTACTTATTTCACACTGGTTAATTAAAAGCAATTGTGAGATCAGTATGAAGACTCCCACAGAAATGCCTGAAACACTGCAGTAACTGATCCACTCTGTCTCCCAACAAAATACAGTCACTTTGTGCCTTAGATTCATTTCCCCACACCTCGTTATATTCCTGCCTCTCTGGGAAACTAAGCATAAGCACCCTGCTCTACCTTAGCTGGGTGCAGTTTTTCTATAGGATAGAAGTCACTATGCAAAATTCCAGTATTCAAGATAGTGAAAAAATAACTTTGAAAAGTTAGGGTGCATTAAGGGTTCCAGTCGAAGTTGTGTAGCAATACAGAGGAATTTAGATCTTTGACCAAAGCAAAATGCTGAGTTACTGCAATGACTAATACAACTTTTTTTTTTTCTCTGTTAAAAGTGTACCACCAATTTTCTTAAATGAAGCTCATTTAAAAAAAAAAAAAAATAGAACCGCATTTATAGAGTAAAACCAAGAAGATATGGGTGGCTGTTAATTAGCAACATTGATACCATGTGAAATTTTAACTGGAAAATTGTAAAATATTTTCTCTAGAAAATATCTGTTATTAAAAAAAAATGTGTCAAGTTCCAAGTTGTTGTGGATTAAGCCCAGATGTAACTCAGAACCACACAGCCGCTTTCTCCTTTCTCACTCTTCCCCCCCCGTACTCCCCCCCTCTCCCAGAGGGATGGGGAGGAGAATTGAAAGTATGTAACTAACAGGCATTGAGATAAGAGCAGTCCAGTAACTAAGGTATAACACAAATCACTGCTGCTACCACCAATAATAATAATGATAAGGGAAATAA
>WYDI02029093.1:0-10264 GCA_009867235.2 Psittacus erithacus | reverse complement strand
CAGGCCCTTGTCCAAAGCCCCTCTCCAGGTTTCCTGTAGCCCCTTTAGGCACTGGAGCTGCTCTGAGGTCTCCCCTTAAGGAGCCTTCTCTTTTCCAGGCTGACCCAGCCCAGCTTTCTGCCTGTTTCTGACCCCAGGTCTGGAGCTCTCTGAGCTTCACTATTGAGCTTTTCTCTAATAAGGGTTAATACCCACTGAAGGGTGAGGATGAAGGGCACGACCGCCTTCTCTTTAGATTCAGCCCAAAGAATCCTAATGCCTTATTGCAGACCACTTGAGCACATACATTTTAAAAGCTACTTTAATCATGTCAGACAGGAACAAACTCAGTCATCTCTCATGCTTCTTCCCTGTAACCTCATGTGAAGGTGCGTTACAGAGCAGCGTGCTAGCTAACCACAGCCTGCTGCCATTAGCTATTAGTAAGTATCACTGATCCTGGCTGTCTGAAACCAGTGCTGCTTTGCTGGCTTTCCAAACCTGGGAATCCCAAGGGCTCGCTGACAGCCATTTCCAGCGCCCAGGGGGATGTGACATACGTGATGATACAGACCCTATGCATATTTGTACAGACTATTCCTAGATCAGTGCTGGGTGCGCAGGGCTGGGTAAGAGGCTGCATACAGCCAGAGTGAAAGATCCTGCCTGCCATCCATGAGGCAGGACATGCATTTTAAATACATAGATGCTATGCCAGATTTTGCACAGTGCTTAAACCTAAACTGTCTGCTTAGTGTCTTGATTCATTGTTAATGTCATGTAAATCTGCTCTGTAAAATCTCTCTCCATACCCAGGATTTACTTATGGATGAGGTATTTTTCCTCTCTTTGCTATAGTGTGTTCTGAGGTGTTTGCACTCAGATGTGCTCTCAGGCCGCTGGAATGGCTCAGCATTCTTTTCCAATTACCATTCTGCTGAGGTTTGCAGATACTTGGCTGTAACAAATCAGCTCCCTGTTCAAACACTATTGTGGTTTAGGTATGTTCTCGAAACCAAGAAACCTCACTCTGGGCAGCCAGTCCATCAGTGAGTGCAGTCTATGAAGATCCAGTTCTCAAGGCACCTTTAATATCCAGCTCCATGTTGGGTTTGAGACAATTAACCGTTTCATTTCAGAACAGCAAGGCTTTGTGTCTGGAGAGTGGCATTTGTAACACTCTCATCCTTCGGTGTGAATCTTCTTGCCTGGGAAGGAGAACAAACGCCGGCCTGTGGCATTTCAACCAGCAGTATCACAATACATAAGTGACGGCAATGCATACATAAGATAGCAGGCAGTGTGGGTGTTCCCACAAGAAGCACAAGCTGCCTTCCCAAGCAGCTGCTTGCTTAGAAATTGCTGTAGCTTGGAAGCAGGGACTGTCTTTCCCTTTGCTTTCCCCTCGAGTTATATCTGAGAAGCCTCCATCTGGCTCCTAAGCCTCAGTTTATCTTTCATTCTCTATTTTGAGTAGCTACCAGCTGCAAGGTGTATGTGTGTAAGACAAGGTGAGAAAGGAAAAGAGGTGAAGTCCCTAAGCCAAAAGAAAGAGAAGCAGCAAAGCCTTTGTTGTTCTGCACTGTGCAATGCTCGGGCTTTTTCTCCATGCCTGAGACAAAGAGGTATTCCTCATGGTGTAAGAATGGAGCTATGCCTGTGTCACAGGCTTTGATCTGAACACATTGGTGCATGGGGAAAAGCAGAAGAGGACGGTGTGCCTTATCCCTTTTACTCTGTAATGCTCTCAGCCAAAGCCTGCCGTCCAAAAAGATAAGAGAAGTCTGGGAGAGATCAAAACGGAATGCAGATGGGAACATGACATTTTCTGTCAGAATGGAGATTGAGTATCTGCATAGCAATACTGCTGTCAGGAGGCATTAAAAACACCCCTGAATCAAGCCCCTTCACCAAATGGTGAGGCTGGGTTTTAAATCCCAACCTTTATAACATGTGCGCGTATATATATATATGTGCACATCTATATATGTGCATCAGATTTTGTGCTCTGAACCTGCAGTTTGTTTGTCTGCTCTTCCCCGAGAACCCATTTATGCTGAGGATTTCTTTTGAGCAGAGGTGTTCCTCTGATCACTTTCACGCCATCACCTGATGAGATTAAATGAACAAATGTGAGAACTGACAGCCTTGTGATGCTAAGCTGTGCTCACAGAGTGAGATCATCTAAGTGCAAGGATGGAGGTGATAAAGGCTGGTGCAGAACGTAGCCTGGGACTGTGACTTCTGTTTCCAGATCTCACATTGAGCTGGGACCAAGCTGCTGCTTTCCAGTGGTAAAAACCAGTTAATTTCCAGCATGGACAATGGGACCTGTAGGTATTCATCATCTCTGAAAGCTGCCTTTTGCCTCAGGCTTCTGTAAAGGATTTTACCCTAGGAATGTCTCTATCCAAAGTGTATGATTTCCAGTTCATGTTGTGAAGCTCTCAGTAGGAAGCGCTGTACAGTGAGATGCTTCACTAAGTATCTGCCCTTCCTAGTAAGTCTCTCCTTCACTATAGGTAATAGCTGGTTGTTAAAAACTGTAATGCAGATGGGTAGTAGTAGTGCTATGAGAATTGGTGGAAGGTAAAAGAAACCCCTTCCTCTGCC
Source organism: Psittacus erithacus (assembly GCA_009867235.2). Taxonomy (NCBI): domain Eukaryota; kingdom Metazoa; phylum Chordata; class Aves; order Psittaciformes; family Psittacidae; genus Psittacus; species Psittacus erithacus. The sequence continues at coordinate 7,672 of WYDI02029093.1, read as the reverse complement.
TTAGCTACAGTTAAAGACCCAAAGTTCGCTTACTAAAACACTACAGGACTGAAAGCTGCAGTCCTTGGTGTAACAGAAAAGCATCTCACCTGTTAAGGCTCAGGAATCAGTTTTGGTTAGGAACTATAAAACCTGGTGATACTTAATGGGATGAAATGATTTGGGAGGAGCAGGGAAGTAATTGTCTTTTGGTAGCAGAAGCATATTCAGCTGTGGGATGACCCGTGATGTAGGAAGGTTAAATAGATGTAAAGAGATTCCAAAGTTCGGGAGAGAAGCCTTGCATTTTAAGAAACATCCCGGGGTGCTGAGGAAATGACTACACTCTGCTGTTTCTATCTTGATGTACATTTGTACATCCATACTCTTAATGGAGCAAAGCCAAGGAGAGTTTAGAATCCTGTGTGCAAACTGCATGGGTTATATCTGTCACATGCACCTGCAAAGTGAATTGCAAGTCAGAAGCTTTTAATTTGGGCTGTGGTTCTGGGCAACGTGCAAGTTCCTAAGGGAATGGCATGGATTTTAGAGGCTCTGTGGCTGCATCTTCTCCTGGGAGTATCTTACTACACCCACACTACTGCTGGTATGGCCTAAGCCAGAAAGAGAGACACTATCCTGCCCAACCCCACAAGTTAAAGGCACAGCTTCATGATGGATGTCCAACCAGGGGAATGCTCAGCTGGGCTCGCAAGAAACCAATCTCTAAAATGGGGATAGGAGAACTCAGCTATTACCCAAAGGCTTGGGGAGAATTAATGGAGGATGGTAAGAGATGGGCGCTGGTATTTGTGCCTCGGGTCCTGCTATGCACTCGGTTATAGGCCTGGAAAGCCTCTTAGAATTAGTAGGTCAGAGAAATTAAGGCTTCCTGAATCCTGGGGCGGGTATTTGTGCCGTTACACAGGTGAGCCCTTGGAAAGTGCTGAATGTAACTCTTTTGAATCAGTTTCATTTACTCTTTCTTCATTTAACCTGAAAATTCAGTTCTCCAGCTTCTAAAGGATGAATTCAGTTGCTGTGGTGGAGATTGTCATTAAAGGAAGCCCTTTCAATAAGCCGTAGCTCAATTAAGGCTTCGCAGCCTCTGATCCTTATAGGAATGATCACAGCAGGACTATTAGGCATGTGTAGGGTCATTTCCTTTCTCTGGGAGGTTCCCAGCTCCAGCCCATGGGCTGTGGTGTTTGGCACAGGAGTAAATAAGCTGATAACCACCTCCCGACTGGTGGCTTTATGTAATGATAGACCATGCATTACCATAAAGCCATTGTATTTCACAGCAACACTGCTCAGTTAATGACGCAAAGCCTTTCACTATGAGTATATGGCTGTAGAGAGAAGGGAATTGGAGCTGTTCTACCAGCTCACCAAAAGTGGCTAAGAGAATAAAAGCAATAGGCGTGTTTGCAAGTATCTCCTCTCCCTAACCCCTTCTTTTAAAGCTCTCTGCTAGCTGGCAGGCTGGTCCATGTTAAATCCCGGAGTTAAGACCATGTGATGCTGTTCTTCACATACTTCCCTTGGAGGTCAAGTTCTGTTTCACAAAGGTTTGTTCTACTGCAACAACTCATTTAGGGAGGCTCAAAGAGCATCATCAGAGGGCTGCTGTAGAGTGACATCTGTTATTGTCATACCAAGAGCCTGGTTTAGCTCCCTGGGGACAGTACCACTTGCAAAGGAAAGGGTGTGATGTGGCTGAGCAAGAAGGTTCTCTGAGCAGCAAGGAAAAGTCTCCTCATTGTTCAAGGAGTGGAACCCTGGATGCTCTGCACCTCTGATGGTAGAAAGGGTCCAGATCTCAATGCAGGATTGATTTAGAAACAGGGTTGGCTAGCAGCTTGACAAAGTGATTGGTAAGTGTAAGAGAGTGCCTGGCTGGAGTTATGTGCCCCATTTGAGTCTCCCTAGTATAGAGTACACCAACAAAGCACAGTGAGTCCAGCGGAAGGGGACTGGAGCACATAGTACATCAGGAGAGGTGAGTGGGATGAGTTTGTTCAGCTTGAACAAGAGATGGTGAAGGGCAGATCTTACTGCTTTCAGAAACATGATGGATTGTTACAGAGAGGTGGAGCCTGGTTTTTTGTGGAGGTGCCCATGGAAAGGTGAGAGCAATGGAAACAGGTTGTAGAAAAGGGAATATTTTTAGATATAAGGAAAGAATTCTTCAAAGTCAGGGTAAGCAAACATGGAACAAGGCTCCAGAGATGGATATACTGAAAACTTGACTGTACAGGACTGCTATTAACTCCAAGTTGGTCCTGTTTCAGCTTAAAGGTTGTCGAGATCTCTTCTTAACTAAATTACTCTATGATTCTAGTCTAAAGGGCACATTTCCATTTCTTACCTTTACCATTCTTTCACTTGAACAGTAGCATTCTAAATGCTGTCACATGGGTTTTGCTCTCAGATGGGGCAGGGTGGGGAAGAAAGGTGTTGACAATAGTTTGGGCTTTTTTACTATCTAGGCTGCTGTTTGTTGATAAGGGAGAAAATGAGCTGACAGTTTATGTCTGAAAGAAGTTCTCTTACTCTCCACTAAGCACTATTGATGAAGCTCCTTGATAGTGCAGAAACCAAAGTGTTAGGCTGTCCTAACAATATATGAAACAATATAGGCTCTCCCCTATATTCAGGGGATTCAGTAGGCATTTTACATCCTGTGGACTAGTATGTGAAGAAGGAAGATGTCATGGGACAGCCTCAAGAGGTATCAGACCAGACTATTCTTTAGGCTTCCCTACCTGCTGTTTTTATCACTTATCCCAGCCCTGTGGTTTAGGATTAGCCACTAAATGTTCTGTTTTCTTCTTATTAATTTTAATTAGAGGCAAATAATCTTGCTGGTAGTTGAAGCTGCAATAAGAGGAGTAGCCAGAAGCTCTGACTGATTATTCATTAGTGATCTGTGGCTTCAGCACAGCCTTATCTCCTTCTGGCTTCCTCTCCGTTATGTCTAGGTTAGGCTGGAGGCTGCTCTGTATCAGTTCAGCTCCAGCTGGAGATCTCCCCTCCTGTTTATCTCAGCTGTACCATGCGTTTCATTAAGATACTTTTACATATAAAAGGGAAGGATTTAAAAGGATGCATGAAATGAGAAATGACCCTGGAGGAAAGAACTCGATTAAAGCCACACTAGAAAACCTTGTTTAATGCATAGGGAGAAAAAAGAAGTCTTTTCAAGCTGTATGACTGTATCTTTACTTCTTAGAAAGAAACTACGCAGATGCCAGTAAAAAAGCAGGTGCTCAGACCCTCCCTGAAATGAAGAAATAGCAGCCTGTGTCTGTGGGCCATAAAGAGAAGGTGGCTTGCACAGCCCATGAACTCCCTGCCATGTCACAGCTGATATATATATATATATATAGCATGTGACATTCTGATACCACGATTAACCAAAGCAGTGTGAGGGTCTGAATACTCTGAAATCACCTGTAGAGTCATCTTGCCTTAGTTTTCCTGTGCTCTTGCTTTCAAACTGGGTGCTATTCATGTCTCCGACGTGAGCTTCCATTTCAACTGGGTCTGAGCGGCCTTATCATTGAAATTAGTCTTAAGACACTAATGACATAGAAATCAATGCAAGTGCAATCAGCTTTGATACTCAAGTCATTAACATTTATATTGCACTTTGAAATCCTGCTTTGAAACGCGTTATTGAGCTGTTTCCAAGGTGGGTGTGGGGTTTGTTGGTTCTTTTTTTACTTAACGAAGAGTTAGATACCAGCTCTGAAACACAGAGCTTATGACTGAGTTGCGTCCCATGTGGTTTCAATGTGGCTGCTCTTTCCAGATGTTTGGTCTTCTAGTTTTCCCTGTTAATGTTCCAGAGTCACATGGAATACCAGAATGGTTTGGGTTGGAAGGGTCTTTGAAGCTTATCCAGTTCCAACCCCTGCAATGGGCAGGGACACCTTCCACAGGCAGGGACACCTTCCACTGGAGCAGCTTGCTCCAAGCCCCAGTGGTGTAAGGAGTTGAGGACACTTACTGATGGAAGGAGTTGTGCTGGTTATTGTTACTTTACTAGCAGAGTCCAGACAGTAGTAAGGTTTCTCCTCAGGCTGTTTTGCACCACGATGGCCATGGCCATGCCTGATAGCTGTTCCTATACCAAACTTCTCTCCTTGGCTACTGTAGAGATCTAACCAAGGTCTTCATCCTCTACCAAGAGTTTTGGCGATCTCTGAGACCTGGTGCTACTCAGAGCAGCTTTGGGAATGCTTGATCTGTTTCTGTGGCTTGAACCATTTGTAGCCCAAATGGGAAGGCAACACTTTACATGGTTTTAGCTGAATATTTGGTCCAAAAAGGGCCAAATTGATTTTTAAATGACATCAGTGAGCTAAAATACCCTTTGTACTTAGTTAAGCACTTCTAGTAATATTCTGTCCCTGGGAAGTAACATTACTCCAAGGAGCTCATGTTGCAGTTAATTTGGATGAGTTATAATTTAATTTGACTTGTTATTTCTGTTCTCTGTCCCATGAGCACAACACTAGAAGTCTAAATCTCTTGTGCAGTGAGGAATAGACAAAGAGGAGCTTTTGTCTTTCTCACCACCTCCTCAGACAATGGTGGCACTTCTGGTTTGGTGGTGAAAGTCTCAACTGGGTTTTTGGATACGCAGAATGTAGGATTATGCTTGAAACTGGCAGTTCTGTAGGTGTTTAAGCTTCCTAAATGTTCGTTCAGAGAGCACCAGTTAAAATAACTCCAAAATCATAGTTGCAGCATGGTCTTTGTGGTTTTGTGTGAAAATAATGCAGAGCTGCTTTGTTGCCGTGCAATCCATACTTGATACCCTTTTTTAACCTAGAAATGAGTTTGGTTGTGTTATATGTCTCTTTCTGTTCCTTTTTGTACCGTGAGCCTACCATAAATCTGTAGGCTAACTCACAATACAGATCTTTGCCCATCTGTCATCTCTGGAATATAATGTCGGTGCTGCTAAAAAAGCCTTTTTCCACGTAAACATCCCCCTTTCCAGAATCAGGAAAAGCAGCCCTTCCCATCTAAAACATACCATTTAGTTTTCAAATTGCCATTTATTTGGCTTGGAAAAGGCCAGGGCTCTCAAAGCAGGAACTGGAGAGGGAAAACATCAGGGACGTGCACAGATGCTAAGCCGTTTTGGAGCTGTGAAGCTGGATGAAGATCTGAGCTGGTCACATAGTTGGGAATGTTTTTCTTCTCTAAAAGGCACAGATTTGATTGCCCTCAGCATCACACTGTGATGAATTATTTCTTCTCCCCTGAAAGGGTCTAATGAAGCAGTGGGAGAAGGCTCAGTGCCCAGGGCTGCTTTCTCCTGTGGGTCCTGCTGAGCCAAAGCATGGTGAGGGGAGGAGCAGCAACAGGGCAAATGCCTCTAATGAGGCCCACGAAACATTATCTCTTGCAGGCAGCTGCTCAGAGCCTCATGGCGTTCCTATCAACGTATAGCTCCTCACCCATGGGTTGGGGCCCCATGCCAGCAATACATGCTCTCCATGTAGGCACATAGCTTCAAGGGCAACCAAACTCATCATCAGCCCACCTCCACTGGGCCAGGCAGCATGAAGCAGAACGGACTGGTTTAGTAAAGCCATTTACCTGCAGTAAATCTGCTTCCTAACATAGCTGCAGGGCTGTGGGGTATTTTTATAACAGCTACACAGGCCTTTTATGAAGGACTGTAAAGAAAACTTTGAGGCATTAGCTTGAGTGTAAACTGATGCAGTTCTGCCTGACTTTGAGGGCAGCCTGGAGCAATAACCCTGGGAAGGGTGAAGTGCCTGCTTCACCTTGCTCGGGCTTTAAGTAAGGTACTCATGGGTGTCAGTGTAAATCTCAACACTGAGACACCCTTCACTGCTGGTAGCTTTGGTAGGAATGTGAGGTTTTAGTGGTCATTACGTGCATTATCTTACTGTTTTACAAGGGCTCTCCATCAGTAGTGTTGCTGTTTTAGCATTTCTTGTGCCTCCAACAAGAAGTGGGGAAAAGGAACTCACATTTAGCTTCAGTAGACAAGTCTGGATGTGGGATCTCAACATGAGTAACGGTTGTGTGATAGCTCCAGGCTGGCCAAGGCCACTTCCTCCACCCAACCACCTTTCCACTTCTCTTCACCTCTCTGCCTGGCCATCTTCTGGCCCCTGTGAGGAGTGCCCTGGTCCCAATGGGAGAGGAGTGTGTGCTGCTTTGGAAAGATCCAGACTGCTTCAATTAGCAGCATTAAGGAGAGCCCTTGCTCTTGGTATTTTTGCTGGAAGGAGAGTCAGGCATCCCTTTACTCCACAGTTACCCCAAGAGCAGTGGTCAGGTTTTGCCAGCCGTTAGGTTACGTTAATCGATACCAAGTGTTCAATTTGCTTCTGTAGCCTGGTCTGTCTTGAAGGTATCAGGACCCAGCACCTTCCTTGGGGGGTGTTTTTGTCACTGAGTCACCATGTGCTGTTGGTATCCTCAGTGTATCAGGCTGGCATGGTGGGTACCCACATCTCCTGGGCCCCAGAGTGGGGATGGTGTCAGCCATCATCCTGAGGGTGAACAGGCAAATCCTGAATAACAGGACCTGTTCCGCTGCAAAACGACCACAAAGAATCCTCAGGAGCCATCCCCAGGGAATACCAGCCCGGAGCCCCCTCTGCAGCTGGTGCTTCCTCCACCTCATTCCCTTCTTGGATATCAGGCATTTGACCTGTCAAAGGGCTCACATTAACCCTCTTCCTGACCCAGGGCATTGCTCCTTTTCCGATCCCAGCTGTTGGATTTAAACTGGGAACCATTGGTGCAGATAAGTGCTGTTTATATTTAATCTGTGGCACTGTGTGAGCATTAATGAGGATTGCTGATAAGGAATGCAAACCTATTGGCACTCTCCTCGGTGGTTTGAGTGAGAAATGCTGGCGTGGTGACAGCTCAGCTGCCGCTCCGTGCGCAAGAAGCACGCAATAGCCAGTGAGCATGTTGAGGAAATAGGCAATATTTCAGTGATTCCTAAATGTGTCCATCCCTGCTAGCAGGAATTTGCCATCTTAGCTGCTGTGTGCCAAGGATATGGAAATATTAGTTTATTGACGGGCAAAACAAGGGCTGTTCTATTTGTGTTGCGGTACTATGATATTTGGGCAGCCCAACCACTGCTGATGGCGTGGTAACTACATGAGCAGAACTTGGATGGTTTGGGATGTGGTCGGCACATTTGGAACAGTGGATTAGCAGCCAGAAAGCGCCTGTGTGGTTAAAAATACTCAAGAGAATGGATATGCACTTCTGGAGGTAACCTGAGTCCTGAGAACCGCTGAGAGTCCTTCATTTATTTCAGTGGCTGCTGTATGGAATGTGAGAGTGAATTTTACAGGGGAGTGGCTGTAGGACCAGGGCTCTCATGAGGAAAAGAGCCTCATCAAATCATCAGAACTCAAGATGTCTTATGGGGCCCTCCCAGGTCCTGGTAGCAGCTCTGATGCTGATCCCCAGGCTAGAACTGAGATGTTAGGAAGAGTGTCATATTGGTGGGTTTGTTCAGCCTCGAGAAGAGAAAGCTTTGGGGAGGCCTCAGAGCAGCTCCACTGCCCAGAGGGGCTACAGGAAACGTGGAGAGAGGCTTTGGACAAGGGCCTGTAGGGACAGGCCAAGGGGAACGGCTTTAACCTGCCAGAGGGGAGACTGAGATGAGCTC
>WYDI02029092.1:0-29017 GCA_009867235.2 Psittacus erithacus | reverse complement strand
ATATAAGCTGCACCGACTGGCAATAAAGTGGAACTTGCTTATCACTCATATTGGGTCGTCGCTTGATTCCCCGCGCCATCGCCTGCAACACTGGTCACTGTTTTTAACACCGCAGTGTTGTTCATAGAGTCAGGATTAGGAGAATTTCAGTAATCTTATTATGAAAAGGTATTTTTCAGAAGCAACTTGAATCTGACATCACAACAGGATTAACATGATTGTATGTGAAATGCTAAAATAAATCAAGCACTAATTTTACTTAACCCAATGTATAAAACTTTTACATTTCAAAGCCTGAAATGTCATTGGCTTCAGAACTGCTTCTCTGCTGTTTAAAAATGCACCTATGCCTTTAACAGAATTTTTGCAAGTCATTAGGCAGTAGTGTCACTAATGTGTTTGAACCATGTGAAGAGGAGAAGAGCTAATCATTGAGCTATTTCACTAGCAGCTTTTAGGCTATTAACAATTTATTCAAGCCTTTTTGAACAACTTTTCAGCATGCAAAATGTAGTGCGCGTTTGTGTTGGCTGGCTCGATGTGATAGATTGCAATAATTGCTGAAAGCAAATGAGGTATTTATAATGTATTAGGTCAAATTTCTTTCTTAAATGTGCCAAAACACAGTTTCATAGTGCTGCTGTAATTCCTGGCCTCATACTTCTCTTTCTTAAAGTAGTTTAAACTGGAAGTGACTCCAAAGACAGTAACGAAGTTACCTGGTACAAGACAGGTGAGTGCACACAGCGTCAGTCACAGCAGCCTTTTGCTGTCACAGTTTTGTTTCATTAAATAAACCCCCCAAACAGGTATTTAGGCCTGATGCCTCTCACAGGAAACAACATTAAGAGTGCTTTTTTTTGAGTGAATTGCTCTGATGCCATCTGCCAAACAGCAAGTTCTACAGCCTTCACAGACCAGCCATTGTAGGGGCTACTGGTAGCCTAGTACCATCTTGTGGACATCTGTGTCTCCAAGGGATTGCAGAGGCAAGAGGGAAATGAGGTGCTAAAGGGGAAGGAAATTCGGCAAGGGAAACCATTCGGTGTGTAAAAGAAATTAAATCTAGTTTTATCCATTATGTTCCAATAGTTAATTAAGACTGTTAATTTACCTCCCAAGGTGTGTCTCCTCCAGGAGCTCACCTCTTGAGTCAGAAACTGGAAGAGGAGCTCAGGATTCTTCTCTCCAGGCTGTGGAAATCTGTAAAGCAACAGCAGACATATTTTGCTACAAGTACTTCCAGTTGGTGTGCAATACCCAGAAGCATTTTAATGTTCACCACAATGCAGCTGAAGAGGCCACAGACTAGCCCTGCAAGAGGAGGTGACCAACACCATCCACACTGACTGATTCAGTCCAGTTTAACACTGAGAACCTGGGCACAGCGGTACCAAGTTAGAGCAGTATCAGAATTACTCTGGCTTATTTACTGCCACGCAAGGAGCCATAGTCCTCCCCTGCCCTGTGACCACTGTCAGAGAGACAGCCCCAGCCAAAGAGCTCTCTCAAGGATGGATGAATGGTGAGTGCTTCATATTTTTGTCATTAAAATCTTTGCTAAATTAAAAACAAAACCCAAAACAGACGGAGGGTAGAGAAAGAAGAGGACCAGTGTACACAAACTGCCACTGGAAGTCTCCAGTGTGTCTGCTGAAACTCTTCAAGCCATGGAGGCAGTTTCCTAAGCCATTTGTACTAACACCCCCTCCATTTTCCCCAAAAAACTTCATGTCTTTCTTCAATATATTTCTTTTTTCTTTCAAATGGACATTTAAAACCCTGTTCTCCTCTATTTGTATAACCTTTGAAAATATCCCCTGTCCATGAGGTTGACTTTTTCAGTCTTATCTTTCAACAGACAAATGTAATTGTTTCAATCCTCTCGTAGCTTTCTGATATTTAAATGAAACCTTTTAATTAAAGTTAGTTGAAGCAATGCAGTAGCAGCCACATCCTTAATGTGATGTGATGGCCCAATGCCATGTCAGTACCTGCAGTTATTTGCATTTTAAAATAAAGCTTTTCCCCAAAATACTGTGAGTTTTCAGCTAGAAGTACTATTGTATATTACATTGAACAATAACTTTTTCTCCTGCTTCTATGAAGTGAGGCACAAAATAAGCCACAAATGCAGTGGAGCATAGAGGTTCACTTCTGATCAGGACTTGTTCCTAAGACTCTTGCAGAGCTCCTGGGTTTTACTGACTGTGCTCAAAATGACTAACACTTTTCCCAACCTTCCTTCTGACTTCTGGGATTACCAAACCTACTTTTGTTTGTACCTTGTTTAATAGCCTGGTTTAAAATGTTCTACTTACTGGTTTTACCTGATAAGATAATTTAGTCTTTTGCTTCAAACTGTACCCATTTTACACAGAAACGTTCCTTTTACTTCCCTTCTTTTGTTTTAGGGCTCTAACTGGTTAGAGGTTTTTTGTTTCCAATTCATATTTTCATTCATATCTGATGAAATGGTGTCCATTAATCTCTCTTTTCTATGCTCTTATTTTTGCAACTTTTACTGTATTAAAATGCTTCATTCAATATCTTCAATAATCTCTTTAGTTTCTTGACTTAATTTTCTTCTCTTTTAACTTCATCTTCCTTCCAAAGGACTCCAATTCCCTAAATCAGCTGTTCGCTGGGGTTTTTTGTATTTCTTATTTAAATCCATGCTCTGTACTACTTTGTCTGTTGGATACATTTCCCCTTTCACAGCCATTGGGACTTGGTTGTTGCTCGTTTCATGCCTAAAAGGTCAATTTAGCCCCATTAGCACTCTTAACGTTTTCTAAAGATACCCTTATTTTAGTTATCTCGTGGCCTAGTAAGGAAAGGAGGACATTACACAATCAGATTTAAATCAGACTACAAACCCCATCGGTTTGTCATCCAAGAACTGTCTCTCCTCCAAGCCAGAATCTCTTACTTCCATAGCCATAATTCTTCTTTGTCCTAAAACTGTCACTCAATTCTCCTTTATTCAAGCATAAGTAGCAGGATGATATAACACTGACACACCACTGGCCAAAGGTATGGAACCAAGATTTAGTGACAAAAGCTTCCATTTAAATGTAAAACACACTGCATCACACCTTCAGTAACTGCATACACAGGTGCACAGATAACAGTCTGTATCTCAAACGCATGGATTCTTGTCTTCAAGGCAATTCTCACCAGCATTCCCTTCAATTTTTATATCAATATATCTATAACTGTGAACCCAAGTTAGTCCACTTTGACTAATACCTCCTGGTTTTCCTTAGCAAATCAACTGAAATATTCCCTAGTGCCATTCAGCAGTACTTTGGCCATGTAAGAGTAGCTGGGAAGGGCAGCTTCCTGGGAATCTGGCTTCCTGAAGAGCACTGCATTACTCACAATACTTACTCAGTGTGGCTTCAAATCCATCTTCTTCCACTTCATGCTCCTGCCTCTATAGCAGCTCTTTTGTGGGAGTAGGGGGAAGGTAAAAGATGCTTTCTAGTCCATTGGTGAAGTTCGTATTTAGCTAGTGAGGAGTTAACAGTGAAGGCTTCTACCCTTAATTCCCTTCCAAAGGCTAAACACCCTGCCATAGCAGTATCCCTACACAATAAATCTTTGAGTGCAACCAAACCTACAATCGCAATAGAGACCTTTCCATCAATTTTAATGAGCATAGGAACGAAAGGACCAAGAAGAAATAAAAGTGAGGATTAGGTGTCTGGCAAGATCTTTTGCATGCCAGAGGAGCACTGCTCTAGACTGATCTACTCTTTGCTGTTGTACAGTGACTAATGACTGTGAAAGCCAACAGAAATGCAGACTTGAGGCCATGGTTAGTAACAAGTACAGTGGCCTTTTTTCAAGATGCTTCACTTGAAACTATTTATCCTATTACTGCAAACAAAGGAATCATGAATTGGAGCAAAACTCAAGTTGACAGTGTCTCGTGTAGCTCTATAGTCACCATATACCAATGCTGTAAAGCAGCAGATTAGTACCACAGGCTGCTGTTTGCTCTGTGGCTCCCCAAGGTCTTAGACACAGCCAGGGAAGCCCAACAGCAGCACCAAGCCTGAATTCATTATTTTTTCCCCTTTTAAACATTTTGTGGGCTAGACATTGCTCCAGTTTTCTCCCACACCTTATTTGTTAAGGCCCCAGTGCTTCAGAGAAGTGGTGTATCGTGCGTGAATGGCAGAAGCAGAAACAAGGTCTGGTTCTGTGAGGTGCAAAACTCCCTCAGCTCCTCATAGCCCTCTGGAAAGCTCGAAGCATCTTGAAGGCTCACAGACAAATTATTTTAGCATTAATTACAACATCAATGAGAAAACAATACCCAAATGGGAATTGAGGATGATGTCTGCATGGAATGATTCTCATTATTTTTGTATGGATTTCATATGACAGCAGAACACTTGAAACCCTGTCTTGCTTTAAAGCTAGTGCTGAATCCGTTGCCTTTGTGCTAAGTGGCAGGCAGAGTCTAAGTCATCTGATTTGTAAATTCTTACAGCTGCTTGACAGGGCTGGCCTTGCTTATGTAGGAACAGGAACCCAGCATTTGTTTTCCTTTTTAAAGTGAAAGCTCATTAAAAGCTTATTTTTCAAGGCTGGATCCTGAATGTGTTGGGGTTTTTTCTTGCTTTCTCTTTTGATTTACTAGCTTGTCTTTAGTAGTTTTTTTCAAAGCTATCCCATTAGATATTGCCATCTCATTGCTTTCAATTCCTAAATAACAAGGGAATGAATGGAGTCTCATGCCTAACCAAAAGATCTGAGCTTGGTCAGAGTGGAATTACTTGGTTTTCAAAGTGGATAAAAATCAAACTAGTTTTAAAACCCCTCCCCAAAAAGAAGAGGAATGAGGGGAGAGGAAGAAAAGGGAAACACCAGGAGAGAAACATATTCTAATTATCATCTTGCAAATGTATGTTCAAGTATCTCCTCACTTTGCATGGGTTTGCTTCTTCTGGGTGTCTCTATGTATATCTTCATTAGAAATGCATTAGAGTCACACAAATGCAGCCTTGTTTACATACATTTGAGAAGAGTTATCCATGTAACTGCGTTGTGAAATACTTGTTTCTTTGAGGTTGAGAAGCCTTTCCTCACAAATGTTAGGGCAGAGCTCATGCCGTGTGTAGAACCCATGCTTGTCTGAGTTACAGAGGTGTGTATGTGCGCTCCCGGAGCTACAGTTCTTTTAAACAAAGATTCAGAAAACATGTCCTGTCAGATTTCCTGCCTGTTACACCATGTTGCAGCAACAGCAGTTGATGGATCAATCCATGTGGCATTCTGTCATAGCACATAAAGCATCAAGTGATAGATAAACTTCAGAATAACACATCCTCGAGGCATGGTTCCTAGAAGCACAAACCAGCTTTCCTCCTACCCTTAGTAGTATACCCTTCATAATATTCCATCCCATATTCTTTCTTCAAAAGCAGAAGTGTCTCTCAGTTCCACAGACATTAAGTTCTAGCTAAGATGGATCAAGACTGAAAGAATAAAAGCATATAATAGATACTTGTAGTTTAACTCAACCTAAACCAACTCCTACTAATTCAGTTGGTCCTTGATTTGCTGCACCTCTTGTGCTTCAGCTCTGGCTTCTCCTATGGGTCTGATAAAGCACAGTATTTATGCATTTGTATGTCTGCACAGATCTGGTCAAACTGGTAGTTTGAACTTCTACAAGCACTTTCCACAGCACTTTAATTTTTTCCTCATGAGATTCCTGCTATTGCCTCAGAAAGACCTTGCTTGTCTCCCTTTCATTCCCACTTTAGAAAGCTGAAATATGCCCAAACTTATCTCAGAGTTGCTGGTTTTTAAATACCTTTCTATTTCAGTACAACCTGGGCCACTCAGTAGGATTGCTAGATGCTTGTTGCCCACTAGTCATCAAAGCTTGGCATTGGTTCTTGTGAAGAAGGCCTATGATCCCCAGGAGGACAGAAGGGCAACATCAGCCCAACACAGTGCTGGAGGAGAGCACTGGAGAGCTGCAGCCAACACCTCAGCTCTGCAGAGCTATTCCTTCTCCCCTAGAAAATGACACAACTTGTGTCCAGATCAGTCTAAAGCAGCTCATGTTCTTTGTTTGGTTCAGAGGGCTAGGACCCAAACTATGGGCACATCCACCTGCTAGAGGGCACAAGCGTTAAGGACTAACATGGCTCCCAAAGATCACAACAAGTACTTGTAAATCACATGAAGCTTGATTTGGGAAGTGGGTGGTTTCTCTTACAAAGCAGACATTGGAGAAATGCAGCTATTCCACCCAAACATTTGGGGTTTGTTGTGATTCAATACTAGCCAACTCTCTGGGTCCCAGAAACATGCCATCGTGTTTGTATCTCATAATTTAGTGTAGAGTAACACCTGCTTTCAGTCTAAAAGTGAAACTTCAATTCAGCAAATCACCCAGCCATCACAAAGACACAGAGGGAAGTAAAGGCCACCTCCCTTTGTACAGGTTCACAGTCTTATCTTTGTCTTGCCAAAACAGAATCAATAGAACAAAACACCAAGGGTTGGGCCTTTTGTAAATCATTTGACAACCAAAGTCTATAAATTCATTTCCTTGTTTCATTCTTTTATTTATCCTGCTGCTCTGAAAGTCCTGACAGGACAATAAAATCTGGCCTGACTTGGGCTGCTGCAGTCAAATGAAGCTGGCATGGACATGGAGTTACACTTAGCCACCCACCCAGTTTTAGCTTCCCAGCCATGAAAGCACAATCCAAACTGCATTTTCCTGACTGTCAGTTTCTCTATGCATGTTTTAGAGCGCAGATGTAATAGGTTTTACAGGGAGTCCCTTTGATTCGTGCCAGCCCTGCACATTTTCATTCTGCCCCTAATCTCTCCTTTGTGGCACACGGACTCGGAGCGGTGGGCATGGATCCCAGCGGACACTGATTACCATCCAAATTCCCTTTTGGAAATGAGCCCATCTGGCAACTGCAGAAGCCAAAGCTTCGACCCTTGGCCATTGTTCTTCTCCAAAATGAGCAGATTCAACTTTATTGCAGATTAAACATTTGCTGTATTTTATGCTTGAAGCTAATTCCAAGTTTTGTGTCAAAACACAGAAGCTTTCTCTGCTGACCCTCTTGTAGGGTTTTTTTGTTTTAAGGATGAAGAAAAATTAATCGGTCCAAGCCTTTATTATATTTTTTCAGACTATGTACGAAGAATTGCTCCCCAAGCTTAAATTTTGCATGTCAAGCTTCATCTGGGAGCAGATTCATTTGTACAGCTCAGTTATCAGCTGTGCAAACAGGCTATTATTCATGTTCATCTCGGGCCTGACAGCATTATTGGCCTCTCAAAAATTTGCCAGGCCAGGAAAATATGTGCAGGGCCCATTTTACAGAGGGAAGAAAAAGGAGACAGGACTGAACAGACCCATGAAAAGCCTTGTACATCTTACCCACAGAGCTGACAGCAGTGCAGTTCTGTCCTGGTGCACACTTCCCACAGTGAGGCTGATACCAAAGCCACACGCAGCTCTGCACTGCGACCTCTCTCTCTCCCCATTTGTGATCACTTATGCAGAATGCAGATGGTCAGCCTGCTCTGTGATACACTGTGGAGAAGACACAGGTAGTATATAGGCCATGCCACTGCCTTGCAACTAGGGAGTCTTTCAGGTAGTAGGGACCTGCATGCATGGAAACCTATCCAGAGCCCTGTTTCCCATCAACTGAGCCTTTCTTCTTACCATTTAACCCACCTCACGTATCTGATGCATGGATGATGATAGGTCTTAACTCATGACTCAAGTACCCCCACAAAGTAACCAAAGTGCACAAATCCAACTGTGAAAAAAGGCTTCCAGTCATATTTCTTGCAGTAGTCCTCATAGGATAAGTGTTTCATGGATAGACATTGCTCTTCTTAAACAAGGATAATCTGTAAAGCCTAGAGTGTGCTTTATATGTTTGTGTTATGATGTATTGATCATAATATATAACACATACTTGAAAATGAAATTTGTACCAATGACAGCAGTAATCATAGAACCATCGAATGGTTTGGGTTGGAAAGGACCTTAAGATTATCTAGTTCCAACCACCTGCCATGGGCATCATACATTATATTCTTGAGACTTTAGTAACCTGAGGTTACTCATCTATCTGAAATACATAAAAAGTTCTAGGAATATAAAATCAAAGTCTTCCCTTAACAAACAGAAATGCAGCAGAATTAAGTTCTCTCTGTTGTTACCTGCAGTGTGGGGTGGTATTTCATGGATTTTATTGCATCATTTTTTTCACAATATCAAAATGATTTCCAAATCAGTTTTAAGAATCTGAAAGCATTGTATAATGTGTCTGCAAATGTAAAGGTATCTTCTGACTTCTATGCAGTGACTCCAGTGAGTATTTGTTGGCAGTCTTTTAAGACAGACTGTCCTGGTATTTCACCATTAACATTCGGATTAGTAATAGTCCTGCTGTAAAAGTTTGTCTCTCTGGGTGGCTTAAACGTCTCTTTTGTCAGTCTCTATTAAAAATACAGAAACATAGCATCAAACCTGATAAAAATTTAACCCAGCATGGTTGGCACTTTACAAAACGTTTAAGTTGTCATTGTTCTTCTGTGAAGTTAAAGCCCCCTCATTTGGTTTAGACACCTCTGGGCATTTATCCATCTTCCAAGGAAACTCAAAGGACAAGACAGTGTTCCTGTGATTAAATGCAACAGCAAACAATGAACACAGCACAACATGGAGGTTTGACTTACTATTCTAACTAGGATTCAGGTGCAAAATATACCAGTACTTGAGAAATTTGTCTTGAAATAAGCCAGAGTCTGAGCCCTGCATGGCAGAATGGGAATTTGTCAGTGGACAAAAGCCAAAGAGTACCCCTAGAAAAGGCCAAAAGGTAAAAGTGAAGTGGAATGGCTGCCTTTAATTATTGCTGTGGGCAGAGGGCTTATTACTTAATGTCCCTGAGGCTGTTCATGTCTTTCAGCAAGTCCTAAATTCTCTGTTTTATGCCATATGGGAAATCAGACTGATCACCATCTCCTGACACCTTCCTGTGTCATCAGCAATATTACTTATCCAGGCAGCAGCAAACTCAGTATAAATCCATCCTCACAACAACCTTGTGAGCAACCTCAACACCTCACATGATTCATTTAGCTCAGATCTCTCTATACTGCATTGCTGTCTTCCATGTAGAGTCTCCTTGAAACCCTATCAGTGTTAACCTGTATTTGTGAATGAAACCAGGCAATTCATCCTCACCCCTGGAGGCCACCCAACTTGCCCCTCTATCTTTGAAGGCGGAGAATTACACATAGTTTTCTTTCTGTGAGTAACAGCAGCACAGGATATAATCTGGTGACTCCGACTAGCCTGGCATCTCCAGCCACTGCTGTTCTGAGCTGCTTAAATCACCACCATGTTCTTAAATAACTGTTACAACAGGAAACACTGAAGTCACCAAGGCATGTCCTAGGCTCCACCCAGTACTTTGCATGCTTGAATTGTTTTCACGTACAGTATCAGTGAAATTCATCATGGGAGATAACTGCACCAGGCTATTTTCTTTCTTAGTTTAGACAAAATAGTTCACATATTTCTGAGGACTAAAGCAGGGAGAATATATTATTCCCCCACATGAAAGAATACAATAACCCTTGTACCATTTAGCTGAAAAGGCTTCAGAGCCTTCAGATCTTGAAATAGGGACTTCAAACCATGTAACTTAGTTATTGCACACAAAAACTATGCAATGCTTACATTACAAAGGCTTCTAATCAAGCACATAGAATGGTGTGGCTGCCTGTGAAACAGTAATTTGTGTGCCTCATGCACAGGCCCCACGACAGCACTGTAAATGACACTGTCACATATGCTCTTTTCCATAAGACCCTTACCTCATTCAGTGAGCAGAATGAACAATGTTCAACTAATGTGTAGCTTTCAATAGTTTATTTTCCCTTCTTTATTCACCCTCACCAGGCATTATTTACTGCACACTATTCACATTCTGCTTTGGAAACAGAATTATTCATTTCTTCATTGGCTTTTCTGTGGTGCTTATCAGAATAGTATGAATGCTTCAGACATCAATGCATTCATTTTTATAAACTTCCTGGAATGTTAAGGTTCTGAGGTTTGCCATCTTTATGGAACATGAACTGAGTAAGAAGTACCAGCTAAACTTGGGGACCTAACACAAGCTGTTTAAGACCTGCTTTCAGACTATTACACAGTACTTCATATATTCAAGATTAAGATCCCAGGGGCTTCAGCTGGAACCGTGATCACTCAAGCAATTACTCAGTTTACAACCCTGGGATCTTAGATATGTACCATGAATAAAGACAAACTCACAAGTAGAAAACAGCCGTGAAAAGTTTCATTTGGTGCAAATAGGATGCTCATAATCAAGAGTTCTCTGGCACATGTGGAGATAAAATCCATTCCTCTACTATTCACTTGCCACAAGAGAAAGCCATTGCAAAACTATCATGTTTCTTTCTGCAGATCCTTACATCACTGGCTATGTGGGCTTTGCTTTCTGCAGCAGGAAAGGCTTTGGCAGTCATTCACTACAGACCATTGATTTATCTCCTAAGCACACTTCATTATGTCAGTTTTTAAACAAAGCAAAGGTCCCAAGCAAAAATATGTAGTGTGGAATCCCATTGTTACAGATAATCAACATCTGTACAATAGCTGAATTAATGCTGCACAGGAAACAGAGAAAAGCTCAACTTTTGTGAACTTGGTCATTTTAACACCCCTTTGTCTTAGGTTTTCTAAATACACATATGTAAAGGCTGTATTCTTTCTCAGCACAAACCATAGGCCCAGCTTCTATCCCCTAAGACTCTCAGTCAGACCACTTGCTTTTGGGCAACAACTGCAGAAGAAGAAGGAGGATGAGTGTCCCTCCTGACTTAAAGTATCTCATGACTGCAATTAGACCCTGCTCAGCTGGAGCAGACCATGCTCACTGCACAACATACCAGGTCTCAATAGTGATGCCCTGGCAAGCCTTTTTGGAGCCAATCCACCTGAATGTTGGGCTGTCAGCATGCAGGTGATTATCCACAGGAAAATTCAAATATATAAATGTAACACTCCAGCCAGACTTTAAATGATGCCGTAAGTATGCTGGTCCCTCAGTGCCTCTACAACTTACAGCTATCGCTGGATCCTACTGTCCTCTCTGTTCCTGGGCTGAAAGCAGAAACACAGTAGATGAGTAACAAGAGGGTTTAAGAGACAAAAATGGTTTTTATGATGAGTTCTGGCATTAATTGTTTTTAGTGTTGGGAAATCAAGTCAGTCTTTAGCATAAGTGAATTTTCTCTTCATGCAGTTCACCTTAATATCCAGCCACAGGGAAGTCTGGCCTGCATAAATGGCAGATGTGGCTTGGTTCTATTGGCTGAGAGCTCATTTTAATGAGGAGACAAGACTGAGGCAACAAACACCAAGATAAATCCTCATTGTGGGAAACTGAGGAGCTGAATAACTGTCACAGAAAAGGTCCAGCTGGGTGCACAGAGAACTTGGATGTGCTCTTGTAAGCATTTGCAATTGTCTAACTGTGAGTCAGGAATTTGTCTCCTGAGAAGGACTCTTGGCTTCTAGAGAGTTGATTCTATGATTATGCACCCACCACCATCTTTTCAAACATGTTCATTGTAATGTAACACATGGGCAACCAAAAGAACAGCTCAGAAATGCCAGATAATTTCCTCTTTGTACATATATTGGAGGGCTCCTGTTGAGAAACACAACAGCAGCTTTGAGCTTGCTCCAAATAGCGCTTGTTCGGAGCTATCAAATTTCCAGACAGAAGAGGGGGGTGAAGAAACCCAAACCCATCAATACCAATTCCGTATGTGGCAAATGAGCCATTTAAACTAATCACACCAGCAAAGCTTAGACTTCAAAGCCTGGAGGATTCTCATCACTTCACTAGTTACTCTTTCAGAAATACCTTTCATATTACATGAGAAAGAAAATGAATTCCGGATGCATCCCTCTGCACAGCACAGATACAGGCTGTTGTGCATATGAGCACAAGATAAAGGGATATTGAGCATCAGGAAACTGCACTTTCATTAATGGAAACATTACTGTGCAGTGATGTGATTGGTTGGTAGCTGGCATGAAGCACAAAAAGGGAACACCCAGCAAGGAGCCTTATTAGGCACACTGGTGTTGTTACTTAGGATCAGAGAAGTGGGTGCTCAGAGAGCCAGAAAGCCTTGTCACAGTGCTCTGCCTGAAAAGTGAGAGCAAACAGGACCAGGGACCCAACAGCACAGAGCCTGCTGTGGCCAAGAGGAACTTTGTCATGTCTTCAGAACAGGGAAGTGAGAGAAAACAAGCTTTGAAGTACTGCAGCACAAAAAGCAACATCCAGGTCTGGGCATCCTTAAACTGCTGCTCTTGCTTCTCCTCCTATGTGTGATTTTGTCCTGACTGAGCTCACTACAAAACCACAACAATTTCAGTGGAGGTGGTGCACAAGCAGACTCCTTACTCAAATCTCTGTGGAGATTGATGTACCTGTGGAGCAGCATGTGCTTCCCAGGACAATGTTGACCTGCTTGTTCAAATAAGAACTGATTTAGAGCCACTGATTTTTTTCCACACAAGGATTAGGTTATCTGGGTGTAGAATTAGTTAAAAATCAATTACATGCTGTGAAAACCACAGGTACTCAATGATGCTTACTTATTCTCCTAACTGACTGGATTTAGCCAGCTATGTATTTCCTCTTTCACAGAAGAGAGCAAAAGCTTCTCTGTGTTATTGTATTTCTTATTAGTAGGTCTAAAAGATCACTTCTTTTTCTATAATATTGGTGTTTTCTTGCTGAAAAATATTGATCTTTCCCACGCTTCCTCCATTCTCCATGGATATGTCCTTTTGCTACTCTTGTCACTGTTTTGATCTAACTGAATATAGTCATCATTAGCACAACCAGAGAACTTTGTGTTACAGTCATGAAGCAAGGAACATTTAAATATCAAATTGCTGACTCAAATTAATGTAAGTGACTTGAAACAGGACGTTACACTCAGCAGGCTGTTAATTTGAGGACATCGGTTCTACACTGAGCCAGGCAGAAATCCTCATGGCACAGTATCCTCCTTCCAGCAGTGGTCAGCAGCAGATGCTTGGGGAAAAAGCGTATCCCGTGCAATCCTTTCCTGACATAGGCTTCAGAGAAGCAGTACTTCAGGGAATTCCTGGTCCATGGGTTTTCCCTAGGCCATTTGCTACCACCACCACTGGATTTACTTTTAAATAGAACTGTGATTTTACATCATGTTAGATAACAAGGTCTTGTATGGCAGGATTGGATATTTCCACTGATAATAGAAAAACACCCAAACTATAGAAAGTCTTTGGTCCCCAGTTGGTATTAACATTGTTTTTTAGGAGACTCTGAACCACTGTGCAAGAGGTTGAGGAGAAAATGCATTATCACTGCCCATACTATCTTTGTTTGACAATGAAAGTATGTCCAGTTTTCAGGACCACTCAGTACCATTCATGAACAAAACACATGCTTACAGAAACACTTATCAAATCAAAGATTTATTGGTTTGCTGCCATAGAAGTCCCCCAGAAGTCATAGTGAAGGATGAAGTTGGGTCAGTGCAGGAGGCTTACAGCAAGAACTGAAACTGGTGATGTTGCTATGGACTACACAACCCATTTGATATGCTGCGCAGAAAGCATTATGCTGCTATGCAAATCTTAGAGCTCAAGTGCAGGAAAATAAAGACACAACTAAAGTAGGATAGATTATTGGGCAGCAAGAGAAAAGGAAAACAAAACATCTTGGATATGACTTTAGAACCATTTCCTTTCAGACTGAGTGTTGACATCCCAGAAATTGAGTGTAAATCCATGCCACTGAAGTGTATCTGACTTCAAAATAACCTGCTGCTACAGACCTGCTAAGAAACAGCAGTACACAATTTATTAGAGCTATTGCAGCTCGAGGCAACACAGCTCTGCACTGCATACATCAACATTTAGCTCAGTTGAATGATTCAACAGTTAGCAGGTACTTGTGCTGATGACAATGTCAAATATCTGCCACACTGGGTTTCCCAATGCAACACCAGAGAAAACACCTTTCTCAATCATAGAATCATAGAATAGGGTTGGACAGGACCTTAAGATCATCCAGGTACATTACTTCCTGGTGTTCCAGTAACACAAAGTAAACGCCTATCACTAAGTCCACATGCCAGCACCATTCTCAGGGATGGAGCAGCACAGGATCTGCAGAGAAAAGGTGAGGGATTGTTTTGCTTCAGATACTGCAGATACCAGGCAGGGGCTGGGCACCCTCTCTAGCTGGGGATCAGCAGTCCAGCCTTGCCGCTGCTCTGACAAAGAGGCTCCTACTCTGCAAGCTACACTGTATTACTTATCTAATGGCATCAGGTTAAAAAATGGTGGTAGATTGGTCTGTTTGAACCATAGTGGAGCACTGACATGTAACCAGAAGTCTGAATGACAAATTTAACACCTTTAAAGCAATTATTTATGAAACCGAAAGTACGGTTGTTCAGAAACACAAATGATCCCTATCAGTACATCTCTGATAAAGTTGCAGCAAGCTGGTTTAGATTAGCTTTTCTTTCCCTGCTTCATCATCTTTTCCATTTAATAATGGCCTAGATCTCATTTATATGGGGTGGGCATGTCCGGAGACTTTACTGCATTAAATTAGAAACTGTATTTCCATATTATCTGTGACATTCAGATGCACCTCTATTGATACTTTTTCTTTGGTTAATTAAGCACTGACTTGAGTATTAGCTCACATCCTGGCCTGCCTTTCAGAGGTCACAGTAAGCTCTACATTCTCTCTGGGAGCTAATATACATCAGCCGTGATAGTCCGCATGTAAATTCTCTTTTCTCTACCTTGTGGAGAGTCTTTCCTCTGTCCTGTATTCCCAGAGCTATATTTAATGTTTCCACAACATTACATAATCTGCACCACATTTTTGGTCTCTGAGGAATTATAGAATAGTTGAGGCGGGAAGGAACCTCTGGAGGTTATCCACTTCAACCCCCCCTGCTCAGAGCAGGGTCAGTCAGAGCAGGTTATCCTGGGCTGTGTCCAGTCAGGTTCTGAGTATCTCAAAGGATGGAAACACCATAGCCTTTCTGGGTAACATGTTTTAGTGTTCAACCAACTCCTTATAAAAAAGGTTCTGACATTCATATGGAAAGGGATCTTAAAGCTCATCCAGTTCCAACCCCCTGCCATGAGCAGGGACACCTTCCAATAGACCACGTTGCTCCAAGTCCTGTCCAACCTCGCCTTGGACACTGCCAGGGATAGGGCAGCCACAGCTTCCTGGGAAACCTGTGCCAGCGCCTCAGCACCCTCACAATGAAGAATGTTTTTCCTAGTAGCTAATCCAAATATACTCTCTATGATTTTAATTAGTGCTCATTGTCTCTTTCCTTGTCCCTGGGGACCAGTGAGAAGAGTCTGCTTCTGTTCTTCATATACATCTTTTAAAATAAAGGAAAATAAGCAAGAAAGAAAGAAACAAACCAAACACACGCCCCCAAACTCAAAAGCAGATTAAGTAGAATTTGCATTCTGTCCTAAAAAGCAGCTTTGGATGTGACTAGCTCCTGGGCATATCACTTTAAACCTCTGAGTATCACATGCATCTGTGTGCATGTTTTAAAACACAAAGCCTGGCTGTATATCAGGAGTCCAGGTAAAGTTTAGTATGTCAGTACCTGTGGTTCTCACATTTCCTAATGTTATAATAGAGTGGAGAGTTGGAAATGCCTTTGGTGTACCTTACAGTTTCATTAGTGAAATGACATGACACTGTTAATCTACAGAAAGTATTCCGCAGAATTAGCAACATATTCCAGTGCCTTTTAAGGGGAAATTGCCATCACCCAAGAACATTGTGAAAAGAGCTACTGAGCATAAAATAATATGTTATTCTCCTGAGAGGTCGAAGAAACTGCTAGTGATCACCATTTCCCCAGGTGCCAGCTGGCATCAGTTGTGAACTAAAGCCATAGGTAGCAATACAAGCTCTAACATCTCCTGAGGGGCTGCAAGTACACAGCTGCCCCTGACACTTGTAGCTAAGATACCTGGCAGCAGACTCAGCTCACCTGTCACTACAGAGCTTCAGAGGGAATTCAAACCATGATGGAAATGGAGGAGGACCTCATCTATGAAAATTTGATGAGTCACCTCTTCTATGGTGCAATTTAGCTATGGGTGAATCACAAGACAATACTACTCAGCTATGGATGTCTTTAATAGTTATATCTAAAGGACTAAAGCTGAAGCTCTCAGCGGTGTTTTGAACACGCTCAATGTATGAAGAGACTTGTGAGGTAAGGCAGTGCCAGTGCTGCTGCACTGCCTCAGGTCACTGGTCCCATGCTGCACAGGAGCTGTGCAGCAGCAGGAGAGTGGAAGTTAAAGTCCCTGTATTTCCATCCAAAAGCTCACTGACTAAAGAGAGCTTGACAGACCCGCCTGACATTTAGTATATCAAATTGTTCATAAGAATTCCTATAAACAGGCATAAAATATTATTAATAGCATATTCCTACAATAATAATGACCCAAAGCTGAATGCATTCTAGCATTAATGCTTTATGATTTCCGTGTCACTTAATGAGGTTATTACTGTACTGAAAAACTGATCTCTGTGAGACCCCTGAGGGGTTTGTATCAAGATGTCAGCAGAGAAATGACCATGCGAGTGGCCTTGCTGTACAAGATCTCTTTTTTTCACACAGGCCAATGAAGCAGAGAATGACTGTCATGGCCCTTTGTTTGAAACCAGCAGCAATAGGGCAGACTACATATGCATCTTCACACAGCATTCATCAGTTGCTTGCACCATTTAATTACTATTATCTTATGGTTTTGACAAAGTATTCAAAGGAATTAAATCCTGAGCATCACTTTCAGCCATTGTTATCCCATTTGGCTTTAGCAAAATTGCATAAACAAGTACACAATCTCGACATGTTTCAGGACAATTTATTGCTCCGGGGATGTAAGTTCCAGGAACAATTTAATAGAAAATAAACATGATTATTAGCAGAAGTGATAAAGGAGTGGGATGATAAAGCAATGTGACTATCACACAAATTACCTAATGGAATAATCAAGTCTCCATTCTTTTCACCCAGCTACTTAGATTTAAAATCTCTTTTTGTCCTATAATAACTATATGGTTATTAGTACCTTTGCCTGCATGTCCCCTGAAGAGGAGAGAATGAGGCTTTTATTGTTCTTGGTTTTCCCAAACTTGTACAAAATAGGAGGTTATAGAACATAAATTCACAGTGATGCCATAAGTAAAGGAATGGAGGAGACAAAAAGATGAAAATACCATATAAAACATTAAGGAGCAATAATGACAAAGTAAACAGCCCAGAATAGAGGATCCATTGCTTCTGCTGTCAGAGCCATTGATAAACTGAAAGATGAGATTGTTCTGAAGGAGGAAAAGCGTGAGACTGTATGACTGGCAGGCTCTTAACAGGGGTTATAAATATACAGCTCTCTCTGATGAGATACTCAGCAGTGAATGTACTTGAAGTTATGACTTCAGTGTGACTGAACTGGAAAAGAAATAATAATGCTAATAAAACACACAAAGGAGACTTCAAGATAATTTTTACCTGTCCTGTGAAAAGCGATATGGAAAAACTGCTCAGGACGTAAAGTTGTGGAGTTTAAAACTGGATGAAGTGTGAACCATTATCAATCATGCAAAAAATAGCTGCAGTCGATTTCCTATGAGTTTATAGAAAGACAGCTCAGGAAAGCTGACAAACTACAAAATCACTACATCTGTGAGTCCAGTAAATTGGAAATTTATCCCCCCTCCTCCCTCTTCTTCCGGAAAAGAAAGGGAAGATTTCATTTTGCCATTCAGAACTACCAGCTTCCTCGCCCTGCTCACCTGCCAAGTGTGGCTGCAGGATCTGAGAGCAGTGCCAGGTTTTCAAGTGGTGTGTATAGGAAAGTACCTGGAGGATTGGTCTCCGCCGTGGCCTGATCACTAAAATCTAAGGGAATCATCAGTGACCAACCAGGGATGGCTTCAACATGGGAGACACAGAAGGCTGCATAGCAGCATCACAGATTTAGGTTTGCCTTTAATTAATTTGAAATACTTCCAAATTCTTAAAGAAGGATCCTTTGAACATGAAAGGCATTGTCATTAGAGCAAAGCATTACCAGCAGTTCATAACATTTAGCCACCTATAGTTCTATCAAAAGGGTGTTTTTATATCTCACTACTCCCTTCTGTGTGTATAAACCATGACCCCCAAGTGTGAGTGCCCCTGCCAGGGCACAGAAACCCAGCAGAGAAGAGCAGTACATGCAGCATTTCCACATCCTGTTCCTTACACAACCATAACTGGTAACTTCATCATGGTATACATCAGGATGTCACACTCCCCTCTGCTGTCTCACTTGAAAAAAACATAAAGGCTGAGGTTGCCTGGGATTTCTGGGGGCTTTAGATGTTTGTCCCACATTAGCACTGGTCAGTGTCCACCATCATCTACCACAGTTGCAATGGCACCATGAGTTGGATAAGGGCTGCATATGCCCTGGATACCACAGAATTTCCTTTATGTCTGTCTTCAGGATCACAACTAATATTACAACTCATCATAATCTTCTTTCCTTCATTTTGTTCTTTCCTCTTCTTGTCTCATGCTGCTTCTTTCCTCCTCCTCCTCTTCTTCACCTTCTTCTTTTTCTTCTTCTTTCCTTCTTCTGTTTTTTCCACTTTGTTTCTCTTCCTAGTGTGGCATGTGCATTCTCTTTTTTTATTTCAATATTCTTTAAAAAAACAACTGTTTTAAAAATAATTTTAATTACAATGATGCACTTTTGCTTAAAATTCTTCCCTGTGTACAATAATCACAGCAGTCGTTTTTAAGAAATATTAATTAGAAATAAATCAGTTCAATTTTTCTGGCTGTAGCTGTTACCTGACAAGTGAACACATACCTTTGCTAGTCTGTTTCTATTACTGACCATAACTACATACATTATATGAATTCTGTCTTAGCATTGTATCCTTCCACACAAACCTGCTGATCTCTTCATACATACAAGTAGAACAGGTCTGATTTTCAGATGTACACCAGCTCTGGGTTTCAACAGAGCTTCTGTCTTTGCCAGGCAACAGCCACTACATATCCCTGAAGGCTTTGCAGGATTCAAACAGAAGCATTGTTAGCCAGGCCCATTCTGAAGCAGCATATGAATTGATGCTTCACCACGGCATCAGGCCAGGGAATTCAAGATGCTTTTCCTTTTAGACCAGTCTAGAAAATTAAGATTTCCTCAGTTCAGCCCATAAGACAGCCCTAACAGAAGGTGGGAGACAATACCAGGATCCTTTATGTCAATCATCCATTGGAGTCTGTTCAGAGGAAGAAACTTAGGGCTTTTTTGCCTTTTGTCTTCTCCTTTAAAACCTTTTCTTTTCCATCCTTTCATCTGTCTCTTTTTCCTTGGTTCCCAGTACTTTGGGCTAATACAGCAGGATATTAGTCTCTCACAGAAAATGCTGCTGATGAGTTTATTTCTGTATTCATCCCAGATCAATCCTGTAGGCTGCAACCCAGCTATCTGGCTATTTAGAAGAAATCCCTCTCGCCTCAATTCCTGCAACATGTTTGTACCAATCTGTCTTGGGTTTTCTTCAGGATTTATAAAAATAAAATAATAAGACAGACTTTTCTCCTCCTGTGGTTTATCTAAGAACCAGCTTTTGTCATCCTTACTCAAACTGAATGGTCACTTACGACATATTCTTAATTGATTTCAGTGGGACTTATGTAGCATGCAGGGTAAGATCTGGCTTCATAAGCATAAATAAATGCCCTTTTCCCCCAAGGAAGGAATGGCTTCAAAAGAAATATTCTTTATGCTCAGAAAAAGACCCCTATATTCGTTCCAGAAATTTAATATAGCAGCATTAGCAGGCCCCCAGCTTCTAACATAGAGAACCAAGAGGTCAGTTGTATTTAATGCCACTATTTCACCCAGTGCAATGACCTGACATCTTTAGCCTCCTCAGTTCACCTTTATGTTATTACCCAGTTTGTTTAAATGGTTCTTCCACTCCCTACTATCTTTATTAGAAGTTTAAATCCCCCTTCAATCCCATGAGCATCCAAGCCTTTTGAAAGCTAAAGACTGCTTTAAAGTGTCATTGAGGCTTAACCTACCCACGAACTATCAGTAAATATGGTAGAACCACATTATAGCCCCATTGTCAGTTGACAGATTATGTGATACAATAATCAGGTCACTGTTATAAATGTGGGTCACTGTTTGCTACACAGAGTCCTTAAAAATAGAATCATATAACCCCAGACTGGTTTGTGTTGGAAGGGACCTTAAAGTTCATCCAGTTCCACCCCGGGGACACCTTCCACTAGAGCAGCTTGCTCCAAGCCCCGTCCAGCCTGGCCTTGAACACTGCCAGAGATGGGGCAGCCACAGCTTCTCTGGGCACCCTGTGCCAGTGCCTCGTGAGCACCCTCAGAGGGAAGAACTTCTGCCTAAGAGCTCATCTCAGTCTCCCCTCTGTCAGGTTAAAGCCATTCCCCCTTGTCCTGTCCCTACAGGCCCTTGTAAAAAGTCTCTCTCCAGATTTTTTGTATTAAAAATGAAGTTTCTAATAGAATTCAGGTCCTGAAAACCATAGGAAACCATTATCTGAATCTCAAAGAACAAAGAAAAAAATCCAGATTTATTTTGGCTTCTGTCCGTCAACCAGAAGCAGTCTGAGCTCATCAGAGCCACCTTTTGCAGGAGACTTGGCATTCCCCCTTTTGATTGAAGCTGTAGTTTTCACACATCAACTAAAAATGGAAAGGCTTTCCTACTAAGGATGTAGTAATACACAGTTATTTCACCAGTTTCCAGTTCTGTTTATCAGTTACACAGAAGATGTACATCAGGCTGAGATGGGGCTCGAGAGGCAAGGAAAAATGTTGCTGGCTGAAGCAGCAGGGTGAAATTCTCATCTCCTTGCTTTTGCATGCTCCAGCATCTGCATCTCTGAGCAGCAGGAATGAAGATGTTTACTTCACAGGATACATGGGAGTGCAGCATTACTGTGAAGTCAAACTGCTGCTGCTACTTGCTTGGAAAGTACTTTAGTTAGCATATATATTAAAGTCAATAGACAGATACTGCCGCACTCTACATGCCTCTCAAGCCCAAGGCTGCTGCCAAGTACATTTGTATTGATTGCAAAACAGTATATTCCAAGATTTAATTTCTAAAGGAGTTTTCTCCCAAGAAAAACTAAAGTACAGAAATGTCCTTCAGTCCAAATGAGGCAGGATGGAGCTGGGAATGGCTGCTGAGTACCACACCACATGTAGTACTGGATAGGGTAACTTAAGGTTTGGTCTGCCACATTTCCTTCAGCTCAGTGCCAAAGCTGCTGCAGTGGGGCCAGAGCATCCCTACTGGAACCAGCCACAGAAGCACCTGCATAAATGCCTGGTGGACAAGAGATAAATAGAGGAGTCTATCTGCAGCCGCTCTGACTGCTGAGCAGCTCCCAGGGAGCAACATGGCACAGGACTCAACTGTGAAAGGAGAGAGGAGGGATGCATGGTGGCATCATGGACTCAGGAGTCAAGGAGTTGGATGCATGGAGGTAAGTCTCAGGAAGCCCAGCTGCAGGTGCACTGTGCCCTCCTAAGCCAAGTGCTCCCTGGAGGCACCATCAGCCTAAATGCCCACCTGGCTTATACTTCACTGCTGGATTCCCAGGAATGGTAAATTAAAATGCCCTGAGCTTGATGTGGAATAATCAGATTCAGGCTCCTCCTAAACCTCAAACATCTTGTGGAAACCCACATAAGACAGTCAAAGGACAATTCCCTGTCAGTTAAGTTTCTGTATCTCCACTTGTGAAGTTGCTGCAAGAGAAGGCACAAAGCAGGCAACATAAATAAAAAGATAAATGATCTTATTCTAAGAGGTCAGTGCGGCTTGTCTGTGCACCATCACCCATGCAATGACAGAGGCAAAGAGAGCATGCCAGCACACAGACACCTCTGAGACACTTCACAGCATATTGAGGCTTCTCAACAATGCAGAAATACTCTGCAAATTGTTTCCAGTCATTCTGCCTTCCTGTTCTCAACTGAAATAGAAGATTTGGCTTCAAAAATGTCAGTTACATGGAAGTGCTGAGATAAATACCAGAGTAACAAGCTCAGGATCGTGAAAACCTGTGAAGTAAATGAGGAATAATCATGTAAACACTGTAACAGATTTAAAGAATTAGAAATTAATCAGGTCAAAGTAATGTCAGTCAAGATTCTGCAATAATTTGACAATAGTGAGAGCCATCATGTTAGAATAGTACTAAAAATAACCAACCAA
The DNA here is from genome assembly GCA_009867235.2 of Psittacus erithacus. NCBI lineage: Eukaryota > Metazoa > Chordata > Aves > Psittaciformes > Psittacidae > Psittacus > Psittacus erithacus. The sequence goes on along the minus strand of WYDI02029092.1, from coordinate 6,561 downwards.
ATCAAACAAACCCAAAATAGAAGGCTAATTTATGACACCTTAAGAGAATTTTAAAGGGTGGTCACATAGTGCTTTGCAAAATCAGCTGGCATTTGCAGACTTGCGTTTTGTGCACCCAGTTTCATCTCACAAGGCATTTGGAGAGAGTTTTCAGAATCATTCTGAATGAGCAGGGAGCTGCCAAATTTAACCAAAGTGGAAAAAAATGAGTAGAGGCACCTTTCAATAGACTCCATCAAGGGTAGCTCTCTTCTTCTTCCCATAATTCAAGGTAATGTTTTGTGTCTCCCCCTTTCATACCAAAAGAGAGAAGTGCCAATATCCAGGAAGTAGATAAATCTCAGGAAAAAAAAAAATCAGGGAAAACCAGTATTAAAATTTTCCCAAGCAGCTTCTTAGCTTCTTCTTTACAAAACTCCTGGACTAATTCTTCAAGGCCTAAAAAGCCTGGATGGCCTGCTGATTTTGGCTGATATAGTGTTAATTTTCTTAATAGTAGCTGGTATGGGGCTGTGTTTTGGATTTGTGCTGGATGCAGTTTTGATAACACATTGATGCTTTCATTACTGCTGAGCAGTGCTTGCACAGAGTCAAGGCCTTTGCTGCTCCTCACCCCATCAGTGAACAGGCTGGGGAAGCACAAGGAGCTGAGAGGCGATCCAGCCAGGACAGCTGACCTCAAGTGATCCACGGGATATTCCATCACATGTGATGTCATGCTCAGCATGTAAAGCTGGGGGAAGAAGAAGGGAGAGCCCCACACATTCAGAGTTAGGGTGCTGGGCTTCCCAAGTAACCACTACACATGATGGAGCCCTGCTCTCCTGAAGCTGGCTGAACACCTGCCTGTGATGGGAAGTGATGAAGGAATTCATGAATGGATTCCTTGTTTTGCTTTGCCTGTGCATGCAGCTTTTGCTTTACCTATGAAACTGTCTTTATCTCAACCTATAAGTGTTCTCACTTTTGCTCTTCCAATTCTCTCCCCCATTTGTCCATGGAGGGAGTGAGTGAGAGGCTCTGTGGTGCTTAGTTTCTGGCTGAGGTTAAACCACAACAGATGGTTATCTCCAAACTCATAATGGCTTCCACAAACCTACAGCTATGTCTTTTTGCAGATATGTATCATGAAAATACTTTGAAATTATTATTATTTCCTATTATTTATTTTTTCACCACCACCACCACATACATAATTCATTGACTGTCAGCATGATGAACAAGGTAACATGGACTCTTACTACTTGCTGGTGATAATAGAGTTTTTTGTCTCTCTAGATTAGTTTTGTTTTGTGCTTTTGAGTTTTGAGCCTTACCATGAGGTTTGAGCTTCAAAGCAGCACAGCAAGGAACAGGAGATGTTTGCCACACATTCTGGCACTGGAGCCAGCTGCTTTTATTGTCTGCTGGCTAGATCCCATTACACAACACAAGGGCACAAAGTGGAAAACAGAATAAAACATTTCATGTGGAAGACAGCACTGAAAACTTATATAGTGATGGATGTCAAAGTATTAATTAGATATGGCAAGCTATCCAGGGGAATAAAAGACAAAGAACAGGCAAAACTTGGTTGTCCTTACTGGCTTTGAACTAACACGTAAAGCAGGAGCTTGCTGCATGCAGAACCAAAGCCAGGAATAACCTGATGCTTCTCAGAGGACTGTTGATTTTGTCAGACATTGAAGGGCAGTAAGAAGTTTTTCCTAAGGACAGAATTGCCATAACTGCCACTGATACTGCAATTCAGGCTTGAAGTCCTGGAATCAAATGATTGGAAAGCCTTTTCAGTTATAGATCTTTTCCTGCCTAAGTTATTATTGAACAACCACTCCCCCATTTCTTTTATACTTCATAAATATTTTATATTTGTATTTCTTTTGTGTATTTCTTTTCTGCCACCTCCTCTTTCATGGGAAGTGGTAAAAGATGAGCCTTTCATGACAAAAGCATGCGAGTTGCTAAGATTAGTATCATTATTTGTTGATCTGTTCTCAGCAAATTTGCAAGCTAGCGCAGTAAATATAACAAATAGAAGCGAGCATGAGAGGTGCATTAAAGAACTAAATAATTTTAATCAGTGTGACTAGATTAAAAGGCTTCTTAAATATTTCAATGTGGCAATCCTTTAGGAAGTGTTTACGACAAGCTTATAATAGTGCCAGGCAAAAGACAAAGTGGAATCTATCCAGGCTCATCCATATTTAAATGTGTGTGTTCAGCGCAAACATGGCTGAGGGAGAAGTGATGACATCTCCAAACGTACGATAGGTGGCAGGCAAGAATGCTAGCAGGAGCAACCTGGAGAAATAGAGGGGATAAATAGTGAAGCTGACAGCGAGAAACCATTTGAAATGAGCTCAGGAAGAAAAACACAAAGCCAATGCAGGTCCTGCAGTATAGGATCGATTATAGGTCACCAGAATGTACCAAACCTCCTGCAAAATTTTTACTTGCCTTCTGACTATTGTGAGAAGTTGGTTAACAAGTAACAAGTTGGTTATCAAAACTGTGAACAAAGTATTCAAGGAATAAGAAAAGGGGGAAAAATAATCTGAGATGCAAGAAGATGGCCAAATATTTCAGGAATTAAAGGACTTCAAGCTTCCAGGAATGAGAGGAAGACGGCGGGTGTGAATCAAGCCCTCATGAACATCAGCCTAAGTGAAAAGGAATGGGAAAAGAAAACATTTTCAGCATTTTTTCTTTCTGAAGTGTTCCAGGTGCCTGTCTGAGGTGGAAACCTCCTCATCTGCTGCAGACATCTAACAAAGGGGCAGTACAGCACACCCTGACTTGCAGACTTTAATGGTCATTGCAGGGAAGTAGGTGTCCCCACATTGCTGGAGGCTTGGGCTGGCAGCATACACATGCCAGCCCTTCCCCTTTCATTTCAGGATGGTAAGTCAGTTATAGAACCAAGTGCAGCTCCTATTTTCTGCCAATTCAATTTATTCTCTCCAGCTGGAACATAGGCCAGCATTACAATACAAGATTAGCCTTTTCCAAGATACCCATCTGCAGAACATAAGCTATCAAAAGGTGAAGTTCCATTCTGTGTCCAGCTCCTTCCACTTTTAAACACTTGACAAACCCTTAATTTTTCCACTATATCATCTTGAAACTAGCCAGTTGAAGAACACCTTTTTTCCCTTTTCCTCCCTAATAAGAATATTGCTTAGTTTCAGTCTCAAAAGGTCCCTTTGGGATATCAGCATGTATCAATGTCTGGAGGTAGACAGAGCAAAAAATATATAACTGATTATGTCTGAATCAGGAGTTGGCAGATTTTATTTAGGGGAGTGAATCATCAAATACATGGTCCAAGATGAGGAAACAGTTGTCATCACAAGTCCTGCTCTAGAAATTACATCTGAAACCACAGTGATGTTCTACTCACAAATGGAATTTGCTTTAAATGGCCATTTAGTAGGAAATTTAAAACACAAACAGTGGGACAAAGGGATGAAGCTCTCAGTAAAGCACTGGTAACAGTGTCAGCACTATGGAGGAGAGCCACCACAAAAGCAGCAGCTGACCTACATACAGGAGATGGAACACAGTGTCATGATCAATCCTGTGGGTTTGGTCAATGCCAAAGGAAAAGAGAGCAGCAGGTAAAGAAAATCCCTCTCTCTCCAAGTCACTGGGTTCACTCTGTAAGAACTGCCTGGAGCTTGATGCACAATATGGAGCTCTGCAACACGAGCAACATATGAGATGAAGATATGCCTCCAGGAAGAAGGGAAAAGGCCAAGCAAATAGAGCAGGAACGGAGAAAAGAGGGAAGGGGAACTACCAAACCTGCCTGTATTCTGCTCCTTCATATCTCCTTATGCTGGTATTTTGAACAACTGTTCTGTAGAGCTTTCCCTCCTCTGCTTTGTCAGTTATAACATAAAGTCAGAAACCTCAGAACCCAGAGAGAAAACAGTGTCAACAGTGGCATTTTCCATTTAAATCTACATCAACTTTAGAAAGGGAAAAAATAGAGAAAAAACTTCTGGATTTGCCTGACCTCTAGATTTTGAGTTTCTTTTTTCCCCTCCTTTTTTAACACCAATTGAGGTTTTAGGTCAGAAGTCTCTGAATGTTCAGTATTTAATTGTCATTAGGCACATGACCAGATGTAGTTGTATCTTTCTTGTGGTTGGGGACTCCTGATTGTAGGCTTTCCACTGATAGCACTTGTGGACAGTCACCCTCAGGAATTACATTTGCTTTGGTATGAAAACCCTCTTTGTAGGTTGTTATATAATCCCAAATCTGTTTTTTAAACACTGAATGCAAGAAGAGCTGTTCCTCACAGTGCTGCTACCTTAAAAACAGATTAGTTTTAATATATGTAGACACTGATGCTTTCTTCTGTAACACCGTTTGCACAAACCCCTTTTTTTGCTCATGCCAATATCCCAATTTGCATGCTTTCTGTCACATCAAATGAAGCTGCTCACTGGAAATTGGGACATAAGCTACCACTTGCATTCATGAATATGTGCAGCCTGCTTTCATTTACCACTTCACATTCTCATGTACTCTTGAGCAGTTCTGCAGGTGAAAAGGCCAGCCATTATCAGCAGCCACGGAAGATAAGAAATATATGGGAAAAGCTTATCTGAATCCCAAGATTTTCAGCTTTAGCAAGTTTTTCACATTATTCAGTCCTTAGAAATAAACCTTGAAGAACAAGTTTTCTCCCTCTCTGCTGCTGGAGATGGATGTCTGCATATTCACAGCAACTTCAGCAAAGGTTTTCTGTACACTTCCACCGTTCCCTGCACTGTGCTTTACATGGTAAGAAACAAGAGAGGGCAACTCTCCCACAGCAACTATGAGGGGCTTCATTTTGTTCAAGGGTGAAGTGAGACTTGAAGAGCATGTGGGTACCAATGTCTCTTCACATCTGCTCCACATCAGCATTAAACACTTTGAGCTGTCAATGTAAGAACAAAAATAAAGCCATTTCTCTTAAAGTGACCCAATGAAATAATTTGTGCAGTGTAACATCATCATTCATTCATTTGTAATTTCTCTCCCCATACACACTGGACATAGCTACAAACATGTGTAAAGCACTTTTCCCTTCCTGGTTTTCATCTATATCCTCTCATAGCTGTGAGTTTCAAAGGAACAGCCTTGTTACTACTCTGTGGAAATGGAGAAGGTTCACCAAATCACTCACTTTGGTTTTGCTCACGTGATGATCATAGATCTGGGTTAGGGCCTCAGGCTCTAATCCACCACACTGGCTGCCACGTGTGTCTGATCAACCGAGTGGTCTGTAAGCTCATATTGTATTGAGCTTAATCAATGGGCTTAACCAACTCAAAATCTCTGTATCTGCTGAGAAATTAAATATGTAGTCATCTTCCCATTGGATCCCGCTCCCATGGAAAACAGACAAAATTCCCACTGACTTCAGAGAATTCAAAATCAGCGTACCAGCAATTAATCAAAAGAGAATTTAATCTTATTTTTAAATCCAGGAGCTTTAATTTTCAAGTTTATAAGTTTTACCCTTCTTTTCCTCAGCACTTCATTCAGTTGTCACTGTTGTTCCCTGCCCTGGCATTGATTTGCCAAGGAGAGCCATTCATCTCCATATTTGTGAGACTGACAGAGCTCATCGCCAGCTCCAGAAATGATGGAGATAAACAACATGCACTTTATTCAGATTAATGGGTGCAGTAACAAGGAGCTCCTAACAAGGAGCTCCTGACAAGGAGCAAACAAAAGGTCTTTACAAGGTAATAATGACTGTTGGTGTGGTGAGGTATGAGTGATTTTCACAGGCTGGAAACTGACAATAAAAGAATTCACTATCTGCTAAAGGTACCTGTTAATGATAAGGCTTCCTGAAGAAAACAGGGCATTTTGAAGACAAATTGTCAGTCACATCTCCTTTATCCAGGGTGCTTAAGGAAGTGGTTCTGCCAACAGAATACATCAGTCTGCAGCAAAGGAAGGCTTTTAAATGAAGGAATGATTCCTGGGAAGTAAGACTTTACCTGCAGCTTGCCAAGTAAACTTACCATGTTAGTGCAGTTGCTCATAAACATATGTTAAGAGAAAGCCAAGACAAGTTGTTTTAATGGTGACTGTTGGTAAGGTAAAAGTTTAGTAATGCACTACCCCCAGATGCCACTAATAAGGAGTATGGTGCTAGGAACTCAGATTATCATCAGGAAAGCCAAGCATTAAACAGTCCTCCCCCATAGCTAGACAAAGCCCATGTATAAGACATGACAGAAATTGTCAGCTCTGGTAAAAACCTATTGAAGTACATTTGAAATCAGTTTCTGAGACATGAGGAAAAAACATGTTCTGCAGGGAGCCATATGAGGTCTGTCCTTTCATGGATTAAATTCAGTGGAGTTGCCAATGGATCACTGGATCAGTGGATCACTGGATCTGAAGCTATATCTGCTTATACCTGTCCAAACTGGCATCACCAAATGAAGATAATAGGAAGGGATTCTATAGCTACATTGCAAATAAAAGACAGACTAGGGACAACATGGGCCCTCTCCAGAAGCTATCAGGAGAACTGGCTACCCTGGA
>WYDI02029091.1:0-18590 GCA_009867235.2 Psittacus erithacus | reverse complement strand
TAGGGAGTTATCTTCCACTCCCTCCAAGAACCTCCTGGACTGTTTCCTCTCTGTGGTGTTGTACTTCCAGCAGACATGTGGTAGGTTGAAGCCCCCCATGAGAACAAGGGCAAGCGATTGCAAGACTTCTCCCAGTTGTTTGGAGAACACTTCATCTGTTGCTTCATCCTGCCTAGGTGATTTAGAAGCAAAAATAAGTAATCACTTTTGCTGGAAGGCCACCAAAATGGCAGGTTTCTCAAGTCAATCAGTCCACCGAGGGACTGGGAATGCAGAAAGCAACTCAGTGCTGCAAGCAATATGACAATCTATTTATAATGGCACAGTGTGCAAGGCTGAGAGGAGAAACTGCAGCTGTTGTAGAAGGATTATGAGCGACTGTATCTAACAAAATGTATTGACAGATCAGAAGGAAGCACAAATTTAGCTGCCTGGCTGAATCTCTTTCCATACTACAGGTGTGGTACCAGCTTGAAAGAAATCAGGTGCTACAGCTAAAAATGCCGTATTACAAGGCTAGCCTCGTTTAAGAAGACCCCACGAGAGCATCCCTAAGTGCTAAATAATAGTCCTGCCTCTTCAGTTCTTGGAAGAGCTTTGCTTCCTGTTTCCTTATTTACTTCTTTTCCAGCTGCTGTATGTATTTCTATGGGCTGTTAAATAACAATCCCTCCATCCTAAGGGAAGGCTGCTTGCCAGGGCAGAAAAGCAAATGATCGTTGCATTCTGTGTACAGCACATTACACATGCCAGATGTTATAAAGACCATTATATTTAGGATCAAGGACACAAAAATTTGCAAACGGCGAAATTATCAGAGCACCAAAAGCCAAGGGACTTTGGACAACCCATGATCCAGCAGCTGACCCGCTCCCAGGAGACTCAGGCCTGCGCTGTGCTTCCCACCCCAGCTTGAAAGGGCACAATGACCACATCCTGCAGCAGCAGTATGGGACTTCCCTAGCAGCATATTCAAGGTCCTTTGTAAAGACAAACAGAAAACACAGTGAAACGTGCTTTATCAAGTAGGATGCTAAGCATGATCTTTCTGCTAATATAAGCAAGGCAACTTTTTGCTCATTGATGTGGTTAACTGTAGTCTACCTTCTAAATCTGTGTTCATGCTTTCCCTGCAAGATTATCTAGGCCTGATGGCTTCTTTCCTACACTTTTATCTACTACACAGTTAACTGAAATCTGAAGAACAGAGTCTGATGAGAAACTTCTTACGTGTAAGTAGATATATTTTACACCCTTTATGTCCTTGGATTATGTCTGTGGATTTTCCACGGTCACACTCACCCCTAGAGCAATGGAAAGAAACCTAGTCCTCAGTTTATGCATCCCACTATGCTGACTTCCTTAAAGCCACATACCAGCAGACATTTAGGAACCCTTAGGGCTCTTGATTATAGAAACTCAGAACTGAAAAAGGCACCCAATTCATTTGTCCCCACCACTGCTTTGCCTTTCTCCATCTCCTCCAGATCATTCTCTGACACATGAAGATCTGATGCACACACTCAGGCCGTGGCCAGTACTGCTGATTCCACTGGGTTGCTTTCAGCTATCACTGTACATATGGAATATATATCACTTCATGTTTCCATGCAGCTGGAAGAACCCCCTGATGATATGGCAGAGCAGTTACAGTGACACACAGAGATGACACCACACACAGTGGTGGGGTCACCCTAGCATTGAGACAAAGCTGAAGATGACCACAGCACATCATTAAGGAACAGATCAGGTACCAGACTGCTGCAAACCACCTTCATTTTCACCTTGCTCTAGCATGGGAAGTCACATTTATGCATAAACATTGCACCTGCAAGAGGGGTTCTTTTTTTTGTGCTGTTCATAAAAAGGTTTTTTGCTTTTCATGTCATACAGAAATATGTGTGTGTGTATATATATATGTGTGCATGTATATATATATATGTATACACAGAGTCATATGATGCTACCTGATCTCCCAGCCCTGCCCAGTAGCATAGAGGGGGAAATCATCTTTTGTTACCTCCCAAACGTGCAGCCAAGGCATGGCAATTAGATACATCTATACACACACACATAGTCCTAGCAGACCATATTCTTTCTGTGCAAGAAAAGGTGCATTTATACAGCACCTTTCATCAGGGATCTTAAAGCACTTTGAAAACCCAACATCACCAGACCCCTGTAAGTGCTGGGGTGGTCAAGGGAAACTGGGAGAGAGCTCTTAGAGCGCCTTGTTTCAGCAGGCTAGTGTCAGAGCAGGAAGCTATCCAGCATCCTGAGAAACACTGCGTGGGGCTTCAGGGGACTTTTGCTTTTAGAAAGTTTCCACTTGCATCTTTCAGAACTTTCTCTTTTAAGACATCAACTGAACGATAATTTAAATGATGTCAGAAAAAAACCCTAATTCTGGTGCCCTCTGGAAACCTCAGGTCAGCTCCACAGCTCTGCTGCATGCACTAATGCTCTCTAGCCATTGCCAACACATGCCAGCACGCACATAGAGGGTCTGAATATATTAGCAGTGATAACAAGAAGCCAATGCAATTAGATTTCACTTTTCAACACTGAAGAATGAATTAAAGCAGTGCTTTAAAACTGAAATCAATTTATGCCATTAAGAGGTACCTTTACCTCTCCAGGTCAGTGCAATAAGGCCTTACTGCAATTAAAATTAGACCTCATAGGTTTTCAATAACTAAATACAACTAAATGAAAGACTTCAGTATTAGCTACTTTTTGGCCTCATCTAAACTTTAGGACCTGGGAGCTTGCAGGACCACAGATGACCTACCTCCCTGCTAGCAGGCGGCCATGTATGTAGGGCTTTCTCTCCTTCCTCCTCTCTGCAGCCTAGTCAATATGTGAAAGAAAATCAAGTAACATAGGCCAGAAAGCAGCTTCAGCATGCTCAAGCCAGATTTATGGGGCACCAGCAGAGCATTTCTGCCCCACAGTTTAGCCACAGTCCCTCCAAGTGGTTGTGTCAGACGAGAAGCTGAAAGAGCACAATTTCTCCAGTCCATCACAATATGTGGGAAGAAGACATCACTCAAGGAGGATCAGAAGCAAGAACACAAGCACCTGGGGATTGCTATAAGCACACTGGTTCTAGAGCCTCCAGCAATCCATGCTCTATGGTTCCCTCCCTCTGCATGCACCCATTCCACTGGGGTGAATGGATGCAATGAAGCATGGACATTTACAGCAGCAGGTAGGTACCCCATGGATCAGGTTTTCATTGCAGCTAAAGATACTGATAGCTACCTTATGTAGCAGCATCTTGCTTCTGCACCAAGTCAGCAGTTAAACCATGTAGAGAGGTTGCATAACGCCCCCTATTAAGAAACACAGAAGCACTCTGATAAGGAATACCCACACTAAGAGGAAGGTGACTTTAGTTTAGTAGCTGGATCCTGCACATATCTCTTCCAGTGCATTCTTTTTATTAGTCATATTTTGACGGGTGCCAAGAATCTAGCTACAAAGAGCATTGTGTAACCAGACATGGAAAAAATTAGTTCTTTGTGGTATCGCATTTTAGATGAAAAACCACTTCCCCTCCTGCATAGCAAAGCAAGAAAGCGTAGGCTTTGGTTTTATCAGTCACTGCATCTTCGCCTCCTGAACAACCTGAAAGTCTGTGAGCCAGAAATGTGCAGTTCATGGTCTGAATCTTTTCCTCTTTTACATTCATGCAAATCTGAAACATCTATAGCTTCACTGGGGGTTTACAATGGTGGAAATGATGAATGCCGGAATTTTGCCTTTTTCATTCAAGGACAATTTGTTTCACAGAATAATATGCTTTCACTTGAGGAAGTTATTTCTCAAACCATGCCAGCAAACTACATTGAGTTCCACATAGGTTCAGGGTAGGCTGCAGGCGTGTTATTTGCCCTGGCCTATCAGCATGGTTCTGTAGTGACAGTGGTCTCTAGGGAAGAGGTAGCATTTGCTGTTGCTCACCATCTTTCTGGCTGGTCCCTTCTGGTCACAGCCAGAGTCTGGCTTGACTGTTTAAAGAACTAACCTTTGTCTCTTCTGACACTTATTATCACTTCCACTTATTGTTATTACAGCAGGAAAACAAAAGCATTTATCTTAAGGTTATCTTTATACCTTGAATTTTCACTAGGAGAGTAAACTGTGGGCAGGTGTACCTTTCTATCCTTTATCTCATGCTACTTCTTACACATTCAGACATCTTCAAGAGGGACTTTACTTCTTCAGTGCCTTTTCTCAGTTGAGCTAAGTGAAATTCTCAGTGTATTTCTGTGGTCATCTCTATCTTTTTTATCTGCCTGTCTGCTTAGCTAGCTGTCTGGTTTGATATTTCTAGTTCGCATTTAACCAGGCTGGATATTTCCCCTTTGTCTTTCCCCATAGTCACATGCATCAGTCAGAGTTTCTTCTTGCTTTTGTGGCAGATAGGAGAGAAATATAAATAAAGCCATGCTTACTAATACTTCCAAATTAGAAACGTACACCACATAGGGTGGCTATATCAATCTTAAGATGTGATAATAATTTGAAAGAGAATATAGGCCTGTAAAGTATTATAAAGAAAACATAATAACATCTTATCCTTACATTAAGCTCTTCACAGGAACGACAGTATGGCTAATACCAATATATCTCTGTGAGCTAAAGGCCTGGGTTTTATTATAAACGTTTAACAGATAGATAATTTCAGTTTTAGAAAAGACAAAATAGCTTATATAGAAATTACACACATTTTGATGGTAATTCACACATGACACTTCCCCCAGTGACCTTCTTTAAGAATAAGATTTTCACATTCAGAAGATGTTAATAACTGGCCTAATTGTTGAGGGTATTTAATTCATTGATTTTAATAAAGTATGACAATAGCTGATGAACATGTCACCAGAATGTCACTGCTATCACTTTCCTTGTGGCATCTCAGCTTCCCAGCATTCAGAAAACAGCTTCAGCAATCCCATTTCAGTTTTTCAATAACAAATCTCAGACCTCCAGTCAGCCTCAGATATTGTATTACCAGTCCTTTTCAGAAACATCATCATTCATACATCCTACACTAAACGACTGAGTAGAAAGCAAAACCATCTATCACTGGAGTTACTGTCTACCACACAGCTGCCACTAGTAGGAGAGGGAGATCCAGTGCTTCCTTCCCAATCTTGTTATTCACATCTCTGATTTCTGACAATGGGACAGGCTTGTTGCATGATACCTTCTAACATTCTTTACCGCAGAATTTTGCCCTTACAAGCCCAGACACCAAAGCCTATGATTACAGATCAGTCTCTACACCATGCTAGTGATTTTTCATGCTCAAAGCTGTATTTTATAATAATATTTTAGATAAAAGGTTGAGCTCTGGGGAGGGTTTAAACAAAACCCCTCCAGGAATTACTCTGTTGACTGTGAGGAGGAAAAAAAACCATAAACCCACAAATTTCCAACTTTTTAGAAGCATTTTAAACAAGTCCAATTAATTAGTGCCTGATCAAAGCCAAGCGAAGCCCTCTGGAGCAGCTGCATTCCCTATATTCATGAAAATCAGGCCATTTAAAGAGTTATTTAAATAAGGAGTATTGGAATTAAGCCAAAGCCTTTTGAAATCAGTGAGACTTCTGAATGACTTCAATGCAATTTGTATCATAGCCTTAGAAAATGACCTTTTTTATTTAAGTCGTTGTTGCTGCTGACTGGTGCAATATGGATTGAGAGGTTCTTCAGCTGCAAAATCTACAATATCAATTGTTGCAACTGAAATCAAGTTGTAAAATAGGGTGTATAAATTCACACAGGACTGTTCAAGTTGAAAGAAACCTCTTGAGATCATCTAGTCAGTACCCCAGCTCAAGCAGGGCTTAAAGCAGGTTGCCTGAGACTGTGTCCAGTTAGGTTTTGAGTATCTCAAAAGATGGAGGCTCCAACGCCCCTCTGGGCAAACTGTGCCAATGCTTGACTACCTTTGCAAGTAAAATAAGAGAAAAACTCAAACACTTAAAGTTTTCCCCTTGTCCACCAAGCTAGTCAACTCACTGTAGAAGGCAACGTGGTTGCTCAAGCATGATTTCATCTGCTGTGTTATCCTTCTCCTATTCTCCTGTATTATCCTAATCTCCTATTCTACCAGATATTGGGCTGGGTTTCTCATGAGGGCCTATGAATGTGAAGCTTCCTTCAGTTGTTTGAAGGCCTCAACTGTTACTTCCTCCTGCTCAGGAGGTCCATAGCACAGATCCACAACAAGAGTATCCATATTAGACTGTTTGCTAATATTGACCCATAAACCCTTGACTGACTCCTGGCCCCATTCCAAGGCAAAAGCTGTAAAACATCAATTCACAAGTCCCTGTAATCAAGAAGGCCCATAGGTTTGTAGTGACTTCTACTTCAAAAAAGACCCGAAACCCAAACCAAACACCACAAAACACAAACATGCAACTCCTCAACCAACTGCACTGTTCCAAATGACAAAGGTACTCCACAGAAGTTCACTGTGCTGGGTGAATCTTCAGTTTTGGAATGTCCTGCCTGGTAACAATTGTGTGTGACTAAACTCTCAAAGACTGCTTAACTCCAAGGTTTTCTATCTGATCTTCAATAACAAATGACTTAACAGTGATGCTGCAGGCCCGAATTAAGCGCCACCAAAACGTTTCACACGTTAGAATGAGAAGTGAGTTTTGGAGAGGTACAGACCCTGAGTGTGATAAATTGGAAAGGAGCTCTGGAGGCAGTGTGCTGAGCAGTGGCAGAGCTGGTGATTTCATAGCAACTCCAACAGGTCCTCATGTACTGCTGCTGTTGTACGCAGCACTGTGCTGGAAGATCCCGCACATGCAGTGTGCCATCCATCCTCTGAGGCCAACAGTACCAAGATAACATGCAAGACTCTAGCCCTGCTAGCTATTATCCAGAAGTTGTAACCAGGGTCTGCAAAGAGTCCAAGCCAGCTCATAGTGACAAGGCAGCTCCAAGGTCAAGCTAGAAAGCTGAGTCCAGGGGTCAGGATCTGGCCCCAGATCAACAGGGCACTTGGTCAGGCAGGACCAAGGGCAACAGCAGGCTAAGGAGGTACTCCCAAACAAAGGGAGCTGAAGGCCTTCAGCTCAGCTCAGGGTTAGGGAACTGACCCACAGCTGGCCCACTTGGAGAGGGGGAAGGTCAGGGCCAAGAAGGCCCTCAAAGGAGGCAGGCAATCCAGAGATGTCTGGATATAGGACAGCCTTCCTATTTGTGAGGCAGCATTCATAGAACAGAATCATACAATCATTCAGGTTGGAAAAAGACCTTTAAGATCATCAAGTCCAACTGTAAACATAACACTGCCAAATCCACACTAAGCCATGCCCCTAAAAATGTATTTGCCCCAAGGGAAGATTGCTCTTCTCCTTTAATTTTGGCATGGTGAGATCCTTCCCAGGTCTTGTTTCTATGCTTTCCAGCTTCTTCCTTACTTCACAAGGCTATTTCTGATACTCTAATAATAGATCACGCTGTAATTCTCATGACTAACACATAATTCTTGATGCACTCCAGGTCCTACCTCTGCTTGTCTGGAGTTCAATCTTGACTGTCTAGCAATTGCTGGAAACGAAACTCAGACAGAAACTAAGCAATGCTTGACTGAGCATAGAATTTATGATTCAATTCTCTGCCGTTACATACGGCTCAATTATCTCTTGCCTCTTTCAGAGATCTGGATATGCACAATGATATTACCAAGACCACACAAGAAACAGAGTCATACTGTGTCTGAACCAAATGCTCTTCCTTTGGTTTCTCATTTAACTCCTGCATGACAGTCCCAGTTGGCTGATGTCCCCAGACAATGTTGCCTGGGTTAAAGACTCGCCATAGTACCACTCTACGGAGAATCTGAATCTAAATGTTTCTACTGCATATTAGCCTGGTGCCTCAGCTTGTCCATTTGAATAGCATTTTGAAAATAAGCTGGTTTACTGCATCATGATCAGGAGACTTGAGAAGAAAGAGCTCCACTGCTTTCTCCAGCCAGGAATAAGTGGGATTTGGGCAGTCCAGCATTTACGCAATGATAGAATAGAAAGGGCAAGTAGAGGACTGCATCACAATGGTATTTGTTTTATAAGGTTACACATATTATATAAAATCTGACTATCCATTCACAGACAATGTATAATATGACATATTGATATATATATAAAACCTGTATTGATTCCTCCCTCTCCAGCCCTCTTGTTTATGTAAAGATTTCACAGGGACATCTGTATTTTCGGAAAGTGCTTTAAGGCATTTCTTGTAAATATGCTGGAAATATAGAAATTGATTGACTGACCTCATTGCGAGGCTACTGTCAATAAAACACACTGGCAAGTTATCAAGAGACATAAACCAATGCCATCTATGCCCTTTCCCCAAGAGGCAGAAGCACTTTTCCTGACTTGTGATAGCTCATTTGCGAGTCTCAAGGTCACAGAGGCTAAATCTCCATCACCCAATACTGTCTATCCTTGACGCGTCTTCCTGATTGCTGTTTAACCAGGAGTGATGGAAGCTTGTGATCAGAATATGGAAGCTTACCAGCAAGTGCATGTCTGGTGTGTACTGAGGCTGCACAAAAATCAGGTTTGTTCCCACTGCTTTAGAAGTGGCCCCTTCCTGTTGTGACACTGACAGGAGGCTGCTCAGCACCAGGCAACATCAGGTTCTGCATCACAGGGACAATGCTGCAACCCCTCTGGCACCCATATCCCATTCCGAGGCCAGATGAAAGCTTGAGTCCTATCTTCCAGCAGCCTTCAAAGGAAGCAGGATTCCAAAGTCAGGGAGCTATTCCCTGACGTTTGCTCTTAGGCAAAGGTCTTATGCTATTTTTCTGTCATTCTGTTGTCCAGTGTGATGGCTGTCTGATATTGCAACGGCAAGCAATGTCATGACAAGCCAGAATGGTGCCTCAGACACTTCCTCTATGATTCATGATCCCATCTCAAAACTGTTAGCAGTTAAGACTAATGAAATCATCTGATCATTTAAGCTACCTTGTAAACTATTACAGTTCCTTCAGATTCAGATACTTATTCTTCTGATAAGCCCATTAATCTGTATGCACTGGTAAATATTTGTTTCCTAAAAGATAGCCTGTCTTGTTATGAAGACATCGAGAGATAAGAATCCACTGCTGCCATTAACAGTTTTCCCAGTGACTGATCAACACACACCAGTAAAAACATTTCTTAACTTTTAGTTCAAATGGCCTCAGTTCTCAGTCAGCGATTTCTGCTATAGGGTTTTTCTTACTAAATTCAATATCCATTTAGATTCAGTAACTGCTGTATTGCCTGTGTATTGGGTATTCCATCATAACCAGGGAACCTCTAGATATTATTTTCTGACAAATGAAGTGTGATGAGTTCTTCAAACTCTTTTTGGACAGTATTTTCTCCAAACACAAGGATCATTTCCTAGGCTTTTTTCTGACCATCTTTTTCAGCACATTTTCTTTAAAGGCGATCAACACAACCAGACTATTTTGCTGTTGTGCCCACCAGTATTATCAACTAATGCTGTCAGGACTAGGAAAACCTCAATCCATCCCAGTTTGATGCCAGTGAGACATGCTCAGAGCTGGAAGAGGGATCATGGGTCACTGAGAGAGCACCTGAAGAGCAGCACAAAGGAATTCCTGCCCCTCCAGCCAGTAAGTGGGCTTCATCTGGGCCCTACTTCAATGCCTCTATGCAAACATACATAGCATGGGGAATAAACAAGAGGAGTTAGAGACATGGGCACATCTGCATGGCTACGAACTTATTGGCATCATGAATACATAGTGAGATGGTCTCTGTGACTGGAATGTTGGAATGGAAGGATATAGGCCTTTCAGGAAGGACAGGCCGGGTTGAAGAGGAAGGGGTGCCACTCTCTATGTCAATGATGCCTGCGTGGATGAACAAGGAGCTCCTGGACAAACTCCTATGCAAAAAGGCCTTCAGAGAGTGAAAGCAAGGACTGGTAGCCTGGGAGGAATACAGAGAAATTGTCTGAGAAGCCAGGAATCAGGTTAGGAAAGCTAAAGCTCCGATAGAATTAAATCTGGCCAGGGACATCAAGGACAACAAGAAAAGCTTCTACAGGTACATGGGTGATAAAAGGAAGATTAGAGAAAATGTGAGCTCCCTCTGGAACAAAATGGGAGACCTGGTCACCCAGGACATGGAGAAGACTGAGGTACTCAATGGCTTTTTTGTCTCAGTCTTCACCAGCAAGTGTTCCAGCCACACTGCCCAAGTCACAGAAGGCAAAGGCAGACACTGGAAGAATGAAGAACCACCTGCTCTAGAAGATCAGGCTCAGGATCATCTAAGGAGCCTCAAGGTGCACAGGCCCATGGGACCTGACAAGATGCATCTATATGCCCTGAAGGAACTGGCAGATGCAGTTGCCAAGCCATTATCGATCATATTTGAGAAGTCATGGCACTCTGGCAACATTCCTGCTAACTGGAAAGGGGGAAAGATAGCCCCCATTTTTAAAATGTGAAAAGTGAAAGATCCCTAAATCCTTTTAAGGGCTGCTACTTTCCATGATATCATTACCCATTCTATAAGGCTTGCTTGCATTTCCCCATGTTTATTACTTTGGAAATGGCTGTGAGTATACTTACTTTGTTTGGGGCACACTGAGAAAGCAATTCACACTGCTCAGTGTAGCTGAAAAATCCTTAGCATAATTTACCAGTGCTAGTCAGAGGGGAAAAAAAAAAACAAAAACAAAAAATGTGTTGAACTGGAATTTCCCTTGGAGTTTCCCTAACGCAAATGTTTTGGGAAAACAGTTCATTTTCAACAAAATTGTAATAGAAACCAGGCACAAAATTGGAGAAATGGGAGTTACAGGTCTTCCAGGGGTCTTCACCCTCGCCTTCCTGCATGGGAAATACAACAAGTTATGAATTTCACTCCAAATCGCAGCATTCCAACTCCATCAACCTACAACAAAACCTCATTTGGAAGTCCAAGTCCTCTGCAAAAGAGGATCACCTTTCTCCAGGGCTCCAGCACTTGCTCCTCTACCAATCTTTGTGTCATTTGCAGTTTCTCATAACCAAACTGGAAAAGCCATTGTTTATATGGAGAGTAACATAAGGAACATCTCTAACATCTTTTTAATCTGTTCTGAATGTAGTTTAGCAGCTGGAGACAAGGAGCTGAGCCAACCCAAGGAGCTCAGCCAACTCTGTGGACCATCAGTGAGTGATGATTCTTGTTTCCAGAGTGGGAAATCCTACACTATTTGTCTCTGTTTACTTCTTCTGGTTGTGCCTCCTCATAAATACTCCTCAAAGTGGTGCCAGTTAGCTTGCCTTGTATTTCAGCATTTGCAGTATGACAACGCCTAGGGTTACATTCTCCACCAGTATAAATCACTATATTGTTCAGTGATGCCTTGTGTTAACTTTACCAGTATCTCGAGACTCAGGGAAGAAAACAGACAGCAGCTTTTTCTTTTCAAATAAAAGACTATTCAGAGTGGTTCCAAGTTTTCCTAGTTTGAACACAGATGCTAATCAGCATGCATTTTGACATGCATAACCATATCACATAGCGGGTGAAATAAGGATCAGACAAGGCCATGAATAACTCTTCCCTCATAACAGTGGAGGTGTAATCTGTGAGGCAGAAAAACTGATTTTGTGATTTGTTTACAGTAGGCATTTTAGAAGTCTTTTTCCTCTCCCTTTCTTGATTTCATCTTTCCTTAGTATATTTCCTCTTTTACCACTTGATCAGAAACACCCTGGAGTAGAAAACTTAATCTGCTAAGAAGTCCTGATGAGAAACCCTCCCCTATTTCCTTTAGACAGATTAACATGAGCAGGACTTGTTAGATGGTAGTTGTTCAGGATGTGAGAGCCCAGAGTTAGTTGGGGCAGGCAGTAAGGCTGCCAATGTGCAAAGTAATCCTTCTTCTCCAAATGAAGATGAGGCTTGGGATAACTATGGCTAAGCCACAGATTTGTGACAGACCTCCTACGTATACTGGCATCACTGGTTGCTCTCAGCCAGGGAAGGGTAACAGGATTCCCAGGGTTCTCTGAGAATCTCATTCCAATTTTTACCTTTTGGAGCTGCTGGTGGGCTTTCACTACACGTTTATTCATATCTGCACAGTGGGGCCTCTAGCACATTCATGGATCCCATGCATCCTCTGGTCCCCATTGCACAGAGCATTACAAAAGTAATCCAAAACCAGGCAAAGTTAAAGGGAGCCTAAAAGGGTCCTTCCAGTCAGGCCTGAATAAAGAAGACTAAAGAAACAAACACACGAATTACAAAAAGGACATTACCATTTCCAGTCCCTGTTGATTTAACAAGTATGTAGAAAGGCCATGCCTGTGTACACAGCAGAACCTACTCCTTGAATTCTGAAGAGTCTTTAACACAGCCCAAGTCACAGGTGAGTCTTTGCTTTAAACTTGAGTTACACACCTCAACTGTGCCCCTCTGGGAACACTGAACCACTGCTTACATCCAAGGTTCAAGAGGAGCAGCCAGCACCCAAGTCCTGAGCAAATGCTTCTTTGTATTTGTTGTTTGCTCAGGTAAAACGTTGTCCTGGATGTCAAACATATCAGCAAAATGCACCCCTCTGCTCCCCTAAATACCTGAGCCAGCTTTTTAAGCAGTGTTGCTTCCAGAGGCTACTCCAAGCTCTGCACTCAAGTGAACTGCTGCAGCCCCCCAGGATGGCTTATAGACCCTCTCTGTAAAGGAGGGAAGAGCCCAGAAATGCATGTAGGGGGTGGGAATGTGGCAGAAGGATGACAAATATTTGTAAGCAGTTTCATTCATCACCCAGGAGATATACAACAGCAGGAGCTATGCCAGTTCCCTCTTCACAAGTGCTTGCAAGTAACACTTGTCTCATCCCTTGTCACCTCCCAGACCAAAGCCACTAGCCTACTCCTTCATATCAGTTGAATCCGTGCACTGCAATAATGCTGCCACCTTTCACATGTTCCAAGATTTTGTTATTTTAATATACTTAAAGCTTAATCTCTTCTATTTCCCTTGAAAGACCAGCAGGAGAACTTGTCAGCAACTTAATGTGGGAGAAATAAGTGGATTGTTAACACCGATACCACTCACTGAGAGGCTACACTTAACATGAATAAGATGCGAGGTCTGAATACAAATACGTGGCTCTGGCTTCTGCGTCAGAGAGCTCACGACCAGCCGCTCATGCTGTGACTGTGTGGAATGATGTCTTTATTGTCCCAGGTACCTGAGGCTTGCTTCAAAGCCAAGAAACCAGTATTCAGTCCTAAAGGGATCAATAGACTCAAATAGTTTTAATGCAGCTGTTGGGAGGGTACAGGGGTTGAAAATGTGAACAGCAGCCAGCTCTTGCTCTCCCAAAACAGCCTCTCTTATTGCTGCTGTCAGGAACCAAATGCTGGGCTAGATGGTTCCCACAAGGCACAACTCCTTTGTCCTTCAGCTTGAAGAAAGGGAGACAATTCCTACCCACCAACAGTGCCCTCAGTGTGGCTTCCCTGCACTAGTGAATGTGTGCCTGCGCACAAGCAAAGGCAACAAGCTTGCACATCAGCATAGGCTGCGTAACAGTTGAGGCCGTTCAGCACTGTCCATCTTATGGTACCAAAGGGTGCATCCTGAGCTTGGGTAGCATGATTTCACCCAGGGAACAGCCTGGAGCAGAAGGTCACCATATTTCAAGCACATCACAAGCAAACACTGGGAAGCTGCTCCTGGCCCCTAGAAGGCCAGCCAGACACCACCTCCATGGCAGTGCTTCCACCTGGTACCCAGCACACTTCTGACATGTGTGACATGACATGGGTGCAGACCAGGCTGCTTTTCTACATGTAAGTTGTGAGCAAGGAGAAGGGTTCCCCTGAGGCTGGTGCAAACATTTCTGCAGAATAAAATAAGACCTTTGTCTTAACTCAAACATCCCCCAAATCTACACCCACTCCCTTTTAAAACCTGCTGTCCTGATCTGCAGTACCATGTCTGAAATGGTATTAGCCTAACTTGGGAGAGGAAATCTCCAAAATGGTTTCTACCATTATTGTTCAGAAATTCATGAAGTAGAAATAAAAGATTCTGGAGTTATAACACATGCCACGTACCCCCTAGGGTCTATTGATTTATGCCATTAGAACCTCACTTTGCTTTGACCTCTTGAGCTGTGTTTGTATTTATTGTGCAACACCCGCGAGGTAGCACCATGCGTTAGGTGTCAGCTATTTGTTGGAGCAAATATGAGAAACAAAGTCACCCGATGGCAGTATGGCAGCTGTGTGGTGTGAAGAGAACCACGTTTGACTCAAAGAAAGAACAAGATATGGGTTAAGGTGGGGAGTGAAAGGAAGAAACAAAGGTCTACGACACTTAAAAACAGTCTGAAGAATGGGAGCACTTTGATTCGAGCTTTTGCAAATGAGCTGTAACACAGTCCTGGCACAAACACTGGGAAAGTGTTAGTTGAGAATATCTGTGGATATTTACTTTTCCATCAACATTTTAAAGACAGGATTTGCAAGTCACTCTGAAATACAGTCAACACAGCCAAATAGTACAATTCCTACAGGCCTGCTTATAGTTACTGAGTAGTCAAACTAAATTTGCTGCATGATCCATGAAATCATAAAAAGTAAACAGCCAGATAAACCCCAAAATACTCCTGAGCTCTTCAGTTCAACGCACAGTTTTACACCATTACTTTAAACCAGGGCAGCATTGCCATGAAAATGTGCTCGGCTGTCTTCAAGGGCAGTCACACTGCGTCAGGCTTTTATGGGAGTAATGGTTACAGAAGCATGAGCACTGCCTGGTGCCCACATCCCCCAGACTGGCTGGGGATCTATCCTTTCCCCTCACCTCCCTGTAACTTAAAAAGGATGAGGTTTTGTTTGTTTGTCTGTTTTGAGAGACGTCCTCACAGAGGATTTGCTTCAGAGGCACAGCTGCCCCCAAGAAATCTCTTCTTCGGTAAGAAACTCTGCAGGAGGACAGAGCAGTCTTTGGCTCACCTTATGTGGGTGTTCTCACAGGTACCGGCACAAACCCAAGGAAACATGTCAGATTACAGCCTCTGCACTCACCATATTTTCAATTTCTTTTTTTATGCAGTCTATAAACTGTTTTAAACTGGTTTTAAAACAGGCAACGCTGCTTGGGAAGGTGACAGACAGCAAGATAAGGGAGATGAGCTCTCTCTTATCACCACTGCCTTGAGGACGGGTGTGAGTTTTCCTCACTACCGTACCCTGCCACCCATGTGAGCCACGCTGACAGCCGCACTGGCAGCATGGCTGTGACGGCCATGGGGACCAGGGGTGAATCAGGCAACAGGGCTGGCTATGCAGGGCAAGGAAAATGCTGTGCCAAAAGGAGCCTTCAGGTCTTGGTGGCTGAGCCGCAACTGGTTCCAACAGTGCTGCCCCTACAGAGGTCCCAGGCATTTTACAAGCACACCGACTGCCCTCCCAAGGCGGCCGGTCCAGGAACAGAGCGGTGGCTCCATGATCCCTTCTCCTGCCTGGCTGGGCAGGGTTGGCCGCACCTGCTGGATGAGTGGCCCCAAAGCTCCCTTTGAAGCCACTTGCTGCAGCTACAACCCCATCAGCATGGAAATTCTTAAGCACTTTCTTCAGCCTCTGAGTATCTACTTCATTCTTCCTCTGGAATGAAAGAAAATGCTTGAAGAGAGAGCCTTGAAGAGGAGTAGCATGGGGAACACATCAGTGACTTTAGCAGTCTTTAAGTTCAAGACTGTCTGCTTGATGCAAAGGCCCAGCAAATGAGCAAAAATGTAAGTTACACTCATAGACAGGGTGATTGCCCAACCCCGCCAACATCTATGTACTTCTTTTTATGTCCTTTTTATTAAAATGTGTAAATTCTCAGCTTAAGAACAAGAACCTCTTAACAGTTGTACCATTCGTGAGACACTTCAGTAAGTTCTTCAGCTTTCAAGCCTTAACTGTAGCACCAAAGATGCAGAGTGGCCACAACCACTCTAAATACAGCACATCTCACTTACCACGCCTGTGATCACAAGCTAAAGAGAGCCTGCAGCGTGGGAAGATGGTCATTTGAATTTGTGAAGCCCTTCTGGGGTGCCTAACTGCAGTGCTAATTTTGTTTCCTAGCTTTTTTCCCTGCAGTAATGTATATCCCTGTCAGAGTCCTCCCTCCATCCACCCACAACACTCCAGGAGGATTTATGGCCAGTCCAGAGGGATTCCCAGGAAATCAAGGTCAATCTGGAGCTAATCTTCAATGCTGAATGACAAATTGGGACCAACGTGAGAGATGAGAGGTCACCACATCACTTATCACACCACCACCCTTACATGCTTTCTCACTGTGGCTTTGTCAGACTTCATGTATTCACGTTAATGTTCCAGTGGACAGAAATGAGTTGCTGCAGAGCTTTCGTCATGGACATAAAAAAGACAATAATGAAAGGAGGGAGTGTAATTTTTATGACAGAGGTATTTTTGTTTGGGGTTGTTTGTTATGTTTCCCCAGTGTTGTTGAAGGTTGTTTCATTTTTAACAACAACATATCCCAAGTACAATCCCCAAAATAAACATCTACCTAGCAAAGCATCAACTTCTGTGAGGGCAGTAGGGGAATCACCATCCCTGGATGTGCTCACTGTGTAGATGAGGCCCTCAGTGACACGGTTTAGTGGTGGCCTTGGCAGTGCTGGGGTAATGGTTGGACTTGATGGTCTTAAAGGTCTTTTCTAACCTGGTTGATTCTATGATTTGAGCACAGATTTTGGCAGGTTTTATAGCACCCCAGAGCTGTGGTACAGTGGACACTGACAGTCTGCACACAAGAGAGACTTTTCTTCCTTTCATTTGAATTTTGCTTGCTTGGTTTTTACAAGCCCTGTTACTTGGTTCTGCTAAAGCATCAGCATTGTTACAGACTCAGTGCTTTAGGCCGGAGCCCACTCCTGGCTTTTCACGCAGCTCAGTTTTTCTTTCACTGGAATTTACATAGGTGAGCTGCAAGTTGCAATTAGAGAGGTGGGGGGGGTGGGGTGGTGTTTCACCCCCTTCTTTCTCTGCATGGCTGTCCTCTCTCATCTTTTCATCTGGGTTTAGGTCTGTTTTGCATTAGAATAGTTTTACTTACACCAGATACAAAAATTCATAAGGACGCTTGTTTGACTGGTGAAAAGTAAGTAGGGAATGGCCCTGTGCTGTGCCATAGCTCGATGGCATCAAAGCTGAGCTTGGAAACCAGAATGGACATACAGGTCCGGGCACACTGCAAAGCCTCTTGTGGGGATCATGCACTTAAAACCCCACCTCTCTCTAGTTCATCTGGGAACTCAGCATTAAGGGCTGGGGATTCCTCTGGACCCCTGAGGCTGGTTGCCTTTGCTTTGTTACCACAAACTAAAACCAATCACTTGTTGGTTGGGTTGAGAAGAGGGAAGGCTGAGGCCAAACACTTCCGTGGTCCTCAGGGCCTCAGCAATCTTTGTTACAAGCCACTGGGCATCAACCATTCTTCAGCATCCACTAATGTGTTAGATGGCTCCTGAAGCAGAAAAAGCACATGTGCTCCCTGCTCCACATCTCTTGCACAGCAGAAAAGAAGAAATGTGTGGAAGAACTGTATGAAAATGGGTTATGGCAATGAAAGAATACGAGCATTTAGCTATATGCCTGGTGTTGTTCAACAGAATCCATTATGCAGTTTGCATGTTCACAAGCTGTGATGAATAATGCTAGTTAAATGGAAGTATATAGGAAAAGAAAGTACATGAAAAACCAAAATTACCAAGAAAGAAATGCACCACCACTAAATATGATTATTGATATATCAGGGCCCAGGAATCTGTCACCTGAAATGCATGCCCTCTCCCACCCTCCCATCTGCTACTTATCTTTGAAAGCTTTTAATTTGTGCCTGATTAATACCACAGAGGTTTAGAAAGAAAGCTTTCTGAAAAAAACATACCTAAGCTTCTTCTGCATGAGAGACAAAGCATGAAAAATGCACATCAATAATAGAAAACTCTTTCTCTTAGAAGAGTGGGACAGGTTGCATCTGCCTCTGGCTTGCTGTTGGGTGCTCACTAAAGAAGTAGAGGTAAGAGCAGGTTGTAAGTCACCTACTCTGTGGTAATTTTGGCCCACTGTGGGGTCCTCAGGGGCAGAATTTAGCAGCCTCAAACCGTGAACAGAGCTCATGTGCAACATTCGTCAGCAAGTTTGCCAATGATACAAAGCTGTGTGGTTCGGTTGATACACTGGAGGGAAGGAATGCCATCCAGAGGGACCCTGACATGCTTGTGAGGTGAGCTGATGCCAGCCTTATGAAGTTTGACCATGCCAAGTGCAAGGTTCTACACCTGGGTTGGAGCAATCCCAGGCACAGCTACAGGTTGGGCAGAGAAGACATTTAGAGCAGCCCTGCAGAGAGGGACTTGCGGGTGTTAGTGGATGAGAAAATGAACATGAGCCGGCTTCAGTGTGCCCTCACAGCCCAGAAAGCCAACTGTATCCTGGGCTGCATCAAAAGGAGCGTGACCAGCAGGTCAAAGGAGGTGATCCT
>WYDI02029089.1:22385-59439 GCA_009867235.2 Psittacus erithacus | reverse complement strand
AGTTTATATAGTGGGCATGATGTGCTGTGGTATGGAATACCTCTTTGGTCAGTCTGGGTCAGGTGTCCTGTCTCTGCCTCCTCCCAGCTTCCCCTCCTCCCTGACAGAGCATGAGGCTTAGAAATCCTTGGTCAGACTAAACATTACTGAGCAGCAACTAAAAACATCAGTGTTATCAGTGCTGTTCCCAGGCCTAAAGTCAAAAACACAGCACTACACCAGCTACTAAGAAAAAGAAAAATGACTGCTACTGCTGAACTCAGGACAGAAGCATATGACTGGTTTGCTGGTATTACTCTGGTTTTATTGTCCCTGTTTTTATTAACTTCAAGTGTCTTGTGATACAACCAACACTTGAAAAGAAGGATGGGGAACAAAAGAGGTGGTTGTTTGTTTTTTTGTTTTTACTTTTTTTTTCTTGGAGGCAGTGAAATATTAACTCAGTGCAAGTACACTAGGCTGTTGTCTGTGATTCTTCACACAGTCAAGAAAGAGCTGACCTACCACCACAAACACCACTCACATGTTTTTCAAAGACATTAAATAGGAAAATATAATCTCTCAAGTCACAAGAGAGCTGAGAAAGCGAGCCATAACAGGGTCAATTAAACAGTCTTAATTATGATGGAACTTGTGAGCACTTGCCACCCTTTGGGTTCAGGCTTGCAGTCCAATTCAGGATTGCAGATTGGGTCAGATGTGTGAATACTTCCATGGAAAAACTGCGATTTGATGATCAATAATTCAATGTAAAGATCACTTGCTGTGTTTCCTTTATTTCTAAAATGTGAGAAAATACCTAAATGTTTTTAGAGTCAGCTGGGCTTGATGAACTTCTTCCTGGGATGGATGAAGTAGTCTCAAGACTGTCACTGGCTTGTCTTTGAGAACTGCATGAGACACCGAAGTCTTGGGACGGCCATGTGCTGTGTCAGTATTTGCATGGGAGAAGTAAAATTGCTAAGGCATTTTGGTCCTGTTGTCTTTCCTCTAACTCCCAGAAAAATTCTGGAACCAGTAACCAATCAAATTGGCTGTAAGCACAGTGAAGTTAACAAGATGAATAGTCACCAATGGATTTGTCAAGAACAAATCATGTCAAACCAAACTAATTTCCTTTTGTGAGAGGGCATCAGATCCTGTAGATAAACGAAAAACAGCAGATGTCACATTTTCACTTTTGTTAGGCTTTTGACACTCTTGCTTGTGACATTTTGATAAGTAAGCTAGGGAAACCTAATATTGGTAAAATTACTGGAGATTGGGCACAGCATCAATTAGAAAGCTGAATGCAGAGAATAATCAGGGGCGGATTGAAGGTGTTCTGCAGGAGTCTGTCCTGAGTTCAGGACTATTCAAAACTTCAATTGCAATTTGGGTGAAAAACAGAGCATGCTTATTGAATTCCCAGATGACATAGTGCTAGAAGAGACTAAGAGTACTTTGGAAAAATGGATTAGAATTAAAAAATAGCTCCCATCAAAATGGATTCATAGTTTGAGAGAAATTAAATGCCTTTGATAGAAGTTCTACAGAACAGGATCCGAGATACATGGTAGAGCATAAGCCAAACAGAAGCCAACACTTATGCTGCTGTGAAAAAGGCAAATGTCATAGTAGGATGCATAGAGGAGTAAAGCCTACATGACCTATGAAATTTTCCTGCTTTATTTAGCATCCATAACACCTCAGCTTTATTGCTGTTTTTGCTTTTAAGTAGTGCAGTTCAAGAAAGATGTAGACTGACTGGAGAAAATCCAGAAGGGAACAGTGATAGCGATCAGAGGTCCAGGAAATGTGACTGGCAAAGGAAGGGTAGATGAATTATCTTCTAAGATGAAATAAGCATTTGGGGGGTGCATGTCAACTGCATGCAACTACATAAAAGCAGAGGGAGAGTGTGGGAGATGTGGGAACTCCATCATTTGGTCTCTTACAGAAAAGTTAGACAAATATCAGGAATGATACAGGTGGAGCAGACCCTGACTTGAGACAAGAAAAGCTGCAAGATGACCCTGCAAGGTCCCTTCCAGTTCTGTTCATCCACAATTCTTTGAAAATGAGCATGGCATAGTCAGGAAATTCAGAGTCAGAGTTAAGTAAAAAAAGAAGCAAAGATATGGAGAAAGAAGAATATTCTGAGCAAAACTATAATGACCGAAGGCACTGGGAGAATGGCAGGAAAGGAAAGGGCAGTTTAATGGGTGCCATCATGGCTTTAACTAAATTGGAGCTTTCCAAGGTCAGCCAAGATTTTGCCCTGTGTCAGTGATTGCTGTAACTCAGAAGACAAAGTGATATTACAGCTTTTTTTTAAGACTTACACAGGTCTTGTATCATGCTGCCACTGCTGAATTTCTTTTCTGTTAACACTATTTGAAATGTAAGTAACCTTTTCTCTCCTGGGTGTATCCATTCTTCAGACACACACAGGTTCATACTTCTCTTTTTGCTAGGTAGAAGATACTTGTCTGGCTTCAAAATATGTGTAGGATGAAGCAGGACTAATTTTGCTTTTTCTCCCACAAGCAATTGTTATCATTCTTCCCTTTTTTTTTTTTGCATTCATATTTCTGCTACATCTGAAAGCTGTTTTGTAACAGTTTTTCTTTTTCTTTTTTTTTTTTCTTAGTCTGTAAATCTTCATACATCACATAGGAGTTAGCTTCTAATCACTGTCTCACCCCAAGCAGCAAAATGAGTATGGAACACCTGACATAATCAACAGGATGTGGGTTTTGGGTAAGCCTATGTCATTTCCAGCAGACTTACTTTGGCACTCAGGTTCAGACCAGAACAAGGTGTTTTTCCCTGTCTATGGCTTTTTGTCATGAACCCTCTCCTGCTGCTTGCTGGAACTTCGCCAGCCTTTTTGTTTAGCAGACTCAAAAAAGGATTAGACAAACACGTGGGCACCAGGTCTTTAAACATATGCAGAAGGAAATGGTCTGGTAAGTTCCTTCTAACCTTGTTGATACAGTAGTTAGCGGTGCGAGGAGAGTGCAAGGAGTGTGGGTGGCAGTAGTGGCCTAGCTGGCACACTCTCTCTAAACAACATCTACTCCTGCTGCTGTCCTGGGCTTCATGGACCACAGGGGGTCCCAGCAAGTCATTTCTTAGGCTCTCATATCTCACCATCCTTGAAAATTCAAGGGAAGCCCTCCTTCTCTCCCACATTTCCTCAGCACACAAGCTGCAGAATGGAGAAGACAGCACTGAGCATGGCTGAAATGATCTGAATCTCAGTATCTATATTAACTGCGAATATAGTTATACAGAAGACACAAAGGTGGCTTTCCTACAGCTCAGCAGCAGAGTGTTTATCTCAGTTGTCCCAGGTGGCTTGATTTGGTGATTATGCTCTGAGGAGCATAGGGACCTCCATGTGAAATAGGTATGCTCCCTGGCAAAGGCTAGGGACTACAGCATTAGATGGAATCCTCATAGAGACAGGATTTCAGTTATGTCTAATTGTTGGTCATTTTAGTATTTAGAAAACCTTTGGATTGACTCATTTGAGGATGATCCAAGTTCACACAGATAATGCAATAGGAGCCATTGCGTAGCACTGAAAAATCAGGGGCACAGTGACATATAAGACACATAGAGGCTAACAGTAATCTATTATTTCTAGAAAGAAACCTTTAGATCTGGCTGGTCTCTATCTAAAAGCAGAGTTTGGAAGTTTTAATTTTACACATTTAATTATTGCATTGTGCAAAATACTATTGAGTAGTGTTGATATTATTGACTGTGCAGTTGTGGTCATGGGTCTGTCCTACTCTCTGATTATGAGCAAGGACAGAAAAAATAGGATTCCTAATCCTAAGAGGGTAATATTTAAAAACCTCCAACTTCCAAAATTCTGTTTTCAAAAGTGATTCAGGTGCTTAGGAACCTACACTCCATTGAAATTCAACACCCTTCTGAAAGCAGGATGGAGATGGATTATCATCTTAGAATGTATTGCAAGCAGTGGGAATAAGTTCAAGAACTCCATTTAAAGGCAAGTGCTTAGTTGTCCGGAAGTTTGCGTTTGCCATCCAATTCCAGACTGACAGTTGCAGGAAAATAAAATAACAGGGAGTGTGAGATAGCAAATGAGCCTAACTGAGTGCTCTAAATCACCAAAATCAGTGATGTAAACCAAAAAAGTACGAGTAGTTATTACTGTCCAGCTGCCTATGCTTTACTGTTTGACAGTTTTCTTCCAGACAGTGTTAAGACAAGTGGTCCTCACAGAGAAAGGCGACTGGAGAGGCTGGAAAAGATTTCTAGATCCCAAAGGATATTTCATAAGAAAAGGTGGGCCTGGAGATAAAGCTAAACAAAAACTAGCAGAAATGGTAAACTAAACTGGGTGTAAGGAGGGCAGGGTATGACAGTGCTGAGAGCTGAAGGATCACGATTTTCTTTGAATTGTAGGTCTCCATCATGGTAAAACTTTCCACACTGTAAAGGACAGGAAAATAGGAGAAAGGGAAATGGCCTATAAGTGAGAATGGACATAGAAATGGTTGTGTCAGAAAAGTAGATCCAGGTTTTTCAAGGGACAAGAACAGGAAGAAAGTGGGAAGTTGAGATTTTTACCTAGAGCTGATTATGTTGAGATGGAAGAAGAATTCCACAAAATTAAAAAGGAGGAGGAGAAAACTTGGAAAAAGAAGGGGTGTTTATGGGAAAGTCAAGAGGAGAGGAACTTGAGGCTGAAAAATTAAGTGTTGGAAACATGTAAGTTAAAATGATTGATTTATAACTCAGTGAGTCAATCCTTGTCTACCTTCACGGGGATTTAAATGTATCATTACACATGTCCTTTCTATATTCTATTACTGTTGTCTCTTCATTTGATGAACTGAACTGCTGTGATTTTTCTAAAATTTGATCAATGCCAGATTACTAAAGCCAGAAAATAAATATCTGTCTCACTTACAAATATGCCAGCTTGTAAGAGTGTTCTTACAGCAACCAGCATGAAATCCTGATGCTATTTAGGAGATGTTTGCAGTACAGATCTGCAGCAACTCTGGACAAGACAGCAGAAACAACAGCACATACCTTGTAACTTGCATTTGCACAGTTGGTTACTACCAGCCTAAGCAAAGCATTTGTTTGCTTTTCTCTGTGGCTTTATTTTTTTTTTAATGATTTCATTGAATACAATATATTTGTGCTTTGGACAAAAAGCTGGGGTCAGTTGGAGAAGTTTTAGTGGGCTGACCATGAGTGCTAAATAGCAAACTAAAATCAACTTCAAAGCAAAATGC
Organism: Psittacus erithacus; assembly: GCA_009867235.2. NCBI lineage: Eukaryota > Metazoa > Chordata > Aves > Psittaciformes > Psittacidae > Psittacus > Psittacus erithacus. The sequence continues at coordinate 54,172 of WYDI02029089.1, read as the reverse complement.
ATTTCAATAAAAAAATGAAGAGGACGGACATGAAGAGTTTACTAAGGAGGTAGAATGAGACAGAGAAATAGCTAGAGTTCACAGTACATTGTTTCTGGTGTTTTTCAGTAGGTAAATCCAAAGTGTGGGAAACTGAAGTTTTTAAAAGCTGCGCCCTTAATTAGTGGGAAATCACTATTATACAGGCTGACCAGTTTAGAGCTCTATTAAGTGATGCAGGTCTCCATCTTAGTGACTGGCTTAACTCCAGGTGAATATGTGAGGAAAACATGACCTCACATATTGTAACTAAGTAAGCTTTACAGTAAAATTCTGAGGGAATAGAAAAAAAAATATTTATTTTAGTTGTGTATGAACTAAGGAAACACACTTGTATATCGCCTGTGATCGCACAGTGATTCAGACAGTCGTGAATAGAAATGAATAATGGTGATCCTCTTCCAGTCACTAGGCAGTTCTGCCTCTCACTAGTGCTATGTAGTATCTTCAAACAAATCCCAGTTTTGAATATTATAATAGGATTTTCAAAGAAATTTGCAGGAGTTAAGCATTCATAACCCAAAGAAATTGAAAGACTCTGGCAGCTTTGAAATTCCAGCTCTCACTCCTGAAGACAGCAGTTATGTCATTCTTTTAAAATGCTAAAGGGGAGTTTGTGAATCTGGAGAGTGCACCAGGCTGATAGACTATTTCAACCACTTGTTTGTAAGCATTTCTGGCTACTAAAGGGGCAGGGCTATTACACCTTTTGAGGAGATTTTTTATTAGCTCAATAATTCTTATATTGCATTAGTGCATTCGCTGGTGCTATTGGATCTTTAATATTACCCATCTCATTGCTTTAGTGACATGGTGAATCTCTTCTGATGGAAATGATAACAGGAAACATAACAGCTTGCACTGCAAGGGACATATTTAATGATTCAGAGAGTCTCTCCCAGATCAGTTTAGTGCCTTACTGGTGGGTGCAAAGCAGAGTAGCGTATCTGAGTTGATACTATTTATAATGGCTCATATCGATGTATTCAGAAGCTGGAGATGTCAGCTTTTCAACAGACGAAAGGTGGGTCTGTATATGTATATATATGTATGTATATTTCTATTTGGCTCAGTAAGAATATAAGTGCACTGCTTTTTATTCTAGTCTTTGGACAGCAGCAATAGAGAAACCTTAAATAAAACAGAGCCTTTGCTTGATGGTAAACACTGCTCTGGAAGCATGACTTGCCTGAAGAAGGACAGAGAAGGAAAAAAGTTGCTCCTGTAGGAGCAATAAAAGAGAGATGAGTGAAGATATGAGTCTCCTGCAACCCAGAGAAGGCTCCTAGGTAGCCTTCTTTTTAAGAAATTAATCATTGGCAAGCTAGTACACATGCTGTTTGCGGCAAAAAAGTTGGTGGGAGAACCTACTGTCATAAATAGGTTGCTTGTATAAAGCTCCAGTGGAAAAAATTGTGTGGAGCAGGCAGAGGCAATAACTATGGTCACTCTGAAGGAGCACACAAAGGCTGCGCTGTGGTAAGGCGCAGCAAGCCTACCTGCACAAGTTCAACATTTGTGTACTTCCCATTTCCTGTGCATGCAGCTGTCTTTAATGGCACATTTATGACTCATTCTCCTTGGGCATTGGCATCTACACTGATTGCTCCAAAATCTTATTTGTGAGAGACAGTTTTCCAGGCTGTGTGTTGTTCTAACTTTACACCCCTACCTGCAGTAAATGTTTCTAAATTGGGCTTCCTGCTAAGGAGCAGAAAGTACAGACAGGTAGCTAACAAGTTTTGCAGGTGGATTACAGGTCAGCCTTGGTATCATATTGCCCATGTTTCATCTCACCAGTCGGCATATCTTTCTCTTCCATTTTTCCCTTACATGTAAAATATTTAAGGGACTTTTTATCTTCAAGCAGGTTGAACACTGTAATATCGTTTCTGTTCATGGACCAGTGAGCACTCCAGCTTGTCAGTATTCAAATTATTATCAAACTGTTTAGTACCTGTCTAATTAAAACAGAACTCACTTGCTGATCTCTTCATGCTAAAGCAAATTAAATCTTAATAGGAAAAGTGATATATCACTTAGATCAAAAGAAAATGAATAACTGTAACATAACCATCTCTTTTCCACCTTTTTTCCCCCCTTTTTCTAGAAGTGGGGGTAAGGAATGGCAGGCAATTCCTGTTTTCAGATAAAAACATATGTACTGTTGCAGTCTTATGATCCCCTGTACTAGCAAAATCCTTGCATTTTACTGTAGAGACGGAAATTTCCATAGCTGAAATGAAGCACAGTTTTAGGGATGGAGCATGGGGAGGAAAAAAGGAGGTGGCTGGCAAATAGACGAAAAGAGAATACTGGGGAAAGAGAACATGCCCCTAGAATGTTTTCAGCCAAATGGGGGGACAGCTTTTGCAATTGCTTTGTCAATTAAAGCAGGACCAATGCTCTGTGGAAGTCCCCAGTTCTCTTATTTGGTTCTATTAAATTGTTCAATTATCCTAGGGGAAGGGGCTGTCCTAGTTTGTCAGATACTCTCAGGTTATTGATAAAAATAGAATAGAAAATATCTCTGTGTTTTCAGTCTATTTGCACAGTTCTTCCTAGAGCAGAATAGTCTGTTCTTCTTCTGTCAACAAAGGGACCACTTGTCTTGGGGTATTGACTTGTTCTATGAGGCCTCCAATTCTTTTCCCTTCTTTTTGCTTTTTTCTTTTTCCCTTTCCCTGACCCTTCCTCTCACTGAGTTGTAGCACACTTGCCTCTGGCTAGGAATATTAATGAGCATTTCTTTTCAAGAGCTTATGCAGATTCCACTCTGTGAATCAGCTGGCAAGAGGTGCTGTCCAAGTAACTTACCCAGAGTAGTGCCCAGGGGCAGAGCGTATGAGTGCATGGCATGCCTCATTCCCAGCCTGAGAATAAAAGGTCAAAGAGTCGACTTTCAATGTGGGGTGCCTTGTATGGTATGGATGGCTCAGACAGAGCCCTTCATACAACAAAGGTTATTTAAATAACTATAAATTAGGAATGGCTCCTAAAAATGCAAATTTGCATCAAGGCAGGGAACTGAGTGGCTCAGGTGGTTCATAATTAACTGCATGAGCCTTTTTCTTTTGCTAGTTCAGATCTGCTGGAAATCAGAAAAGACACAAAGCATTAAAACTGTCTGTGTAGGGTTCACTAGCAGGCATGAAATTAATTTGGTTGGCTAAATGGGAGTGCATTTGCCAGTAGAAGACTCTTGACCACATTGCACACTTCCATTGTAGGTAGACAAACTCAGTTAATGAAAATTAAAAAATCCTGAGCAGACTAGATGATAGAAATGGAGCACTGAAGTCTCCCAGAGAAGATAGACCACTTGAGATGAGGGATGTCAGGGTGAGAAATGTACACTGCTTTGTATTTGAATGCAAATTGCTCTCTGATCTCTACTGACATAAAGCCATGCTTACTGTCCTCTGGATCCTTATGTAATCTTGAGCTTGGTGGTGATGACTCAGAGCATCAGTCTCTATGTTATAGACCTTTTCTCAGGCAGTGGCTTCTGCTAGCAAGACTCAGACTTAAATTTAATGAGATTTCTACTAATATGTTACTTCAAGCCCTATACTGAAACCAGTAAAAATCACACTTCTGGCACTAAATGAGTTAATTTTTCCCAACCCACAAACATGAGTCATTGCTTAAAAACCTGCATTATTTGGAAGGGAGGAAAGAGAACTCTGTAAACAATCTTTGTAGCCCAATGCTGGAAGCTATTGTCCATTTGGGTGACTACTCCTCAGGCACACTCAGACAAAATTACTTGACCTAAAGCACATTGCATTTTTACAGTTAGTAGACTTGCTTCAGCTCATGGCATAAGTCCCCTTCTGACAGAAATGCCACTCTGGCCTTTTCCACTATTTCTCCATCACTCTGTGAGCTGGCAGCACAGGGCTTCTGATTTTGGGAACCTTCGCTCTGGGTTCCTTCCTGGGCTTTATGGTTGCACTGGGGCTTGGCTATTTCCACCGCCTACTCACAGTAAAGGCTTTGTGGTTGGATGCTTAGGACATGTGGGCATCCAGCTTTGCTAGGACAAGTATCTGAATAGATGACTCTTTTGTTCTTGTAGAGTCATCTTTGATGAGTTACTTGGATTCTCTTCTGTTTCTGCATTTCTAAAATGGGGGAAAAGTTTTCACAGTTTGTCACAGTGCTTTGCTAGGGTTTTCTGCCATCCCTATATTCTAGAAATGAAAGCTATTATCTCAGTATTTTAATAAAATTTACCAACTAGCCTGGATAGACACAGCTTTTAAAATATTAAATATTTAGAAAATGTTCAGTAGCCATATCATGTGTGGAGAATATGTTTTTAAAATGCCTTTAGTGTTAGTTTAATGTTCTGACTTTTGCTGGAGCAGATCTAAGCTAACATAAGGAACTGATTACACTAAAGAAAAATAGTTTCTGGATTGTAGCTATAATAGAAGGTAGGGCAAAAGTGTAAGCAAAGTGACTGAAAAACATGGTGGGAGCTCAGTGCAGCATGTAAAATTGGAGTGTCTGCTGGAAAGGTAGAGATTAAACATATAAGTAGTTAGACTATGGGAGAAATGTCCTTGATGTAACTAGCCCTTTCCTAAGCTGATTTTGTTCTTGTTGTCCTTGAAAACCTCAAACTTCCCTCCCTGTCATCAGGACATAGTTCTCTAAGGAAAATGGTTTCTTTACTCCTACCCCAGATTCTTCAGCCTATGATTCAGTTACTCTTTGTGGAGCGCCAGGAGCATCTTAACTGAAAGGCACTTTTGTAGGTGCTACGGATTTTAGCTGTCAGTGTAACATACCAGAATGGAATGACTCTAAATATATTCCTTAGCATGACGTAAATATACTGTAACTGATCATGGCACTTGGGTCTCTGAAGTTACTTACTTTCTACCATTTTGCTGAAAAGCAGTAACAAGAAAACTGATCACTCTGACGTCTGCTAACATTTAGGGGTTGTATTTTATTTTGATTCACACCCTAATACCAATTAATGTCAGTTGAATCATGCAAGTTAGAGATGGAAAACACCTATTAGATAATGGCAGGGCGTGACTGTTCCCCCAGTGAATTCTCAAGTGCTTTGTCTCATCTAGTTTTAAATTACTCAAGCAATTGCGGTGTCTCTGGGGAGGCTATTCCACAGCCTAACGTACCTTGCCATTAAGAAATATTTCCTCCTATTCAGACTAAACTTTTCCTTTGCTTATTTTTATCATATTGCTGCTAATTCACGCCTTGCTGTTGCTAAACTATTCCCATTCCTCTCATGAGTTTACTCTTTTCAGACTCCAGTCCATAAACAAACATTCTCATCCTTATATGCCCATATTCCCATCTGCATTTCTCTCCTTTCATGTCATCTCAAAATACAGGCTATCCTCTTCTGTGTCTTCTTTCTGATGTCAGGCACCCCAAACTGAAATGGTGGTTGTAGGAGCAGTCCCATCAGCACTCTGCACAGGCAGTCATGGTTTGTGGTGAGATGCTATTTTGACTGATGCTTGCATTGCTTGCTCTCTCATCACTGCTGAACATAGGGTCTGTTCCATTCCCTGCTGGTCATATGCCGAAGGACCCTGATACACCGTTGTTAGAAATATGTGAGGAAGAATAGGCATTTTAGAATTTTATGGAGGATGTAGGGTTGGTGACTCAAACTGTACAGCTGAGGTGATGAACAGGACAGACATCTCTACAGCTCCTTCCACTGAAAAAACTCAAGCCATTTAAAGCATAAATCAGTTGTGAAAGATTTCAGATGTTCTTATAAAAGAATTAATCATAATTACGTAGAGATTTCTGCCAGTGTTTGCAAAGAGACTAGAAATATTAGGTGGCTGATTGTCTGCATGCTGAACTTGTCTTACTCTGGACACCTAGAAGTATTTTGAAGCTCATTTGTCTGACACCATCTAAGATAAGGAGTGGGATTCAGAGCTGGATTAGCCCTAAACTGTCTACATCGTACAAAAGACAGAGATAATAAGCTGGCTTCTGTAACTGAAAGGCAGCCTTTCTTTGCAACCCAATGTGGTTATGCTAGCATGGCAGAGTAGCTGCACCACACACAGGCCTCTGTGATGGCCATCCCTTTCTTCAGAGTGCTGTGTTATGCAGGAGCCATCTGTTTCACTCCTGAAGGCTTTACTGAGCTCTCCTGCTCCACCTTGTCCCCTGTGATATCATACACCTTTAATTCTTTACTTAATATTAATTCTTTAATATGCAACCAACCTTCAGATTAAGGGTGGGAATCCTGAACCAGCCATCTCTGTGATTAAAAGGGACTGTAGTCAGCCACTGAGGTGACAGTTAAAGCTAAACAGCAGGTTAAGGCTATTTTTTATTAATCTTCTCTTTTATGTTTTTGTCAATGAAGAATAAATGTTTGTGAATCATATTTCTTAGTTCCCTAGATCTCAGGGAAGATTAGTACTTAGCTGATTAAAAAAAATAATAAATATCCAGGATAAAAAGGAGCAGTAGACATTTTGTCCAGCTTTTTCTCATGGTAAGAAGGAATGTTCTGTCCTACTTTCTTTGTCTGACTTGTCTGTCCATCATCCTGTCTTTCAGAGTAAGCAAGATTCTTCTGGAGCTATGTATTATGTTGTCCTTAAAATATTAAGACTGAGTAAATGCCTGTATGTATTGTCTGCTAGTCTTTTAGCCTTTTACATATGCAAAACTCCTCTAAAGTTAAGAAAGAAATTATTAAATTTGTTTAGAAAAATTGAACTCTTTAGCATTTTTTCTTTTTCATTGACTTTAATTCCTAATAATGTCAGCCAGTTAGAACATTTCTAAGGAAGATTCCAAATGCTTTCGCAGGTCATAAGGCCACAGTGGTGGTGTAAAGCCTGACACCTGCATTGGTGATGGTGCTGCACTGCTGTTATGGGGCCCCCAAAGTTCTTCAGCCTGGGGCAAGAGCATGGTGGGAGGCTTGTGGGGACCTGCTGCTCAACCTGTCAGTGAGCGATGGCTCCACAGGAGTGACACTGGGGGAGCTGGGCTGAAGGAATTTGTGCCTTTTCTGACCACCTGAACAAGGAAATTCTGCCTTTGAAAAGGGATGGGGAAGAGTCATAAGGAGTATAAAATTGTGTGTTTTGCTTGTGCATAGGATGAAAAGCATTTTTGCTTTTTGTCCTCTGACCAGGTGCTGGAAAAGGTCTGGAGAAGTCTGTGTTTATAGCAAAAGGTGACTACCAGGGTTGAATGCTTACAGTTTACTTGATTAAAGGAGAGCAAATGAATCTTCATTAATTTAAATTTCTATCTGAATGCAGGTACCTTCCTGCAGATCTTGAGAAACTTTTATGACAAATAGAGTGTTTTGCTCATTGCTGTGGTTAATTTAGGAAGAGTGTTTCATGACTGTCAACAATAGTAACTTCAGCTAAATGTAAAATCCATCAAGAACAGGAAGAGGCTCAAATAAAGTGAATGAGCTCTGGATAAATAAATTCACTTCTAGTTTATGACCCAAGCCTACAGCCATCTCTGACCCCTCTAGATTAGTTTATCACTTGTTCTTACATTTCAGAATTAAAGGGTCTTAAATTATGTTCATTGACCTGGGTTTTAGTTCAGGCAGACATGACTGTGTGCAGTGCTGCTAACTTCAATACTGTAGCGTTAATGGAGAAAGAATCCACATCGTTCCCTGCTCTTGGTTTGCACTTCACGTACTTCATGTGCTGTGTGGAGACTATATCTAAATTCTGCATCAAGGCCCTCTTGTTCCTGGAACACCCTGGGGAATCCTGTGATAAAATGGGAATTCTGTGGCAGCTACAAATAAATTCAAGTTCAGTTCTTTTTTACTGAATTAAATATGTACATGAATAATACAATTGGTACAGTAATCCTTGTAGTTTACATTATCAAATACGATTTTTTTAATGTGTTCCCTACATTTTCAACGTACCACCAAACTTTGTTATGGCAATGCATGTCTGCACTATAAAACTTTTCAGCAGAAAAAAAATCAAGGTTTTGTGCATGATTTGCTTCAGATTCATTACATCCAGTTTGTGACATAACTTGGGGTTTGGACACCCGGCACATACCCTCTCACCCTCTTTCATTTGCTTTAGGCCCAGAGCTACTTGTGTGGGTCTGCATGAATTGATAAACCCCAAATGTTCCAAACTGATTAAATGCTGCAATGTTCAGTACTGTGTCTTGAATCAACAGTTTCCTAACTGTTCCTGAAGGTGAAAATAGTTAATCCTGACATTCAAATAGCCATAGTTCACTTCTGGACTGAACATTGTCTGTATTTTGCAGTTTTTTTCCAAGTTACAATGCTATGCAGTGTAACATGCTGATACCATACAGAACCCAAGTCAGGGTAGACCTTGATCCCAGGAGTGAACCATGAATAAACTCATTTCCTATAGACTGTGTGGAAAAGAGAAGCAATGTGAAACACAATGATTTGTCCACAGCTGTGCAGAAGCCGAGGTGACTAGGCAGAGCTAGTGGTTTCAGAGGCTTTCAACATGCAGTAGAGTGACAGAGTGACACATCCTTTCTTGGATGGTTGTTGCTCCCCACCCATCCCCTTTTTAAGAATAGGTGATGTCTTTTACAATTACTTCATTAGGGATAATTCTAGAACATGTTTTGCAATGTAAATTGCAAAATACATAGGAATATGCTTAAAAACTATCAAAGTATCTCTGTGTATTTCCTAGTGAAACAGATACTTAATATCTTCTGAGCCTAGTGGGTGGCCATAATTAATGAAATCTTTCCAGGACTTCGTAATGGGGTCTATAATTTTCTTTCTGGTTAATAAGAAAATGAGTGAGCTTACTATAATTTGGCTGGTGCCCTCTGGAGCTGAAAGCACAGTTTTGAGTCCTCTTATAACTTAAGCATGAGTTTCGATGAAATGCAAAAGCAGAATGTGTCAGTCTCAGCAATATGGTCAGTGTTTTGCCTTGATCTTTTAAGCATTCTGGTCAGGATGCCTGGAGTCCTACCCTGGTGGTACTGTGAGTCACTGGCTTTATACATATAGTTACTTTGAGTGGCAGCAACCTTTACTACTGGGAGCAAATCCATCCTTCTTCTCAGTGGGTGGAACCTCCTATGATTTCAGTAGTAGTGCCCCTTGCCTACGAGTGCATTTCCTCCTTGGAGAAGAAGTTCTGGCACAGAATTTCGACAGTGTGTTTTTAACAGAGCTCTGTATAATATTTTCACACTCGTTTCCCAACATAAAAGATGATACTAGGCAATGGTACTGGCAGGACTTGCTTACACAGATGCTACTGGTAGTTTAGATAAACAGTAACACCTAGGATGCCAGATGTTGTGATTCATCCCTGATGCCTGCCAAACTGTAATTCATATTACATTAGGGGCTACTGGTTATTTATTTTTCAGCCCACTAGAAGTCTAATTGACTATTCCTCCACCTCTTTTTTTCCCATCTTCCCCCACTCTTTCTTCCTTTCATTTACTTTTCTTCCACCTGCGTTAATACTCATTTTGGCCCTAAGCATGGAGAGATCCTGTCAGTCACCCAGGGACCAGGCACCTAAGGCTGTAGTTATCCTAGTTTTACTTAATGGTTAGTGATGGCATCCCAATAATTTCCCATTTTCCTATTGAAAGGTGGTTGAGGGGAAAAGCTGAAAGCCTTTGCCAAGAAGCACTCTGTGGTGGATACTAAAATAAGTCAGGTAGCAGATGTCCAATCCAAACTTTGGTGGGTAATTAGCTGATTCAATATCCAAAAGAAGCAGGTAATTGTTGTGATTTGTGAATCCTCTGCCAGGGCAGATAGTTTACAGCTTGCAGATATTTCTCTAATGAGGGAGGATATCATGAGCTCTGAGCAGTAAAACACTGTTTTCTTAGTATTCAAAAAGAATGGCTGGTTTTTTTCTTTAGGGATGTTCTTGGCATAGACTGTTCTTGTTCTTTTCTTTGTTATTTCTTGGAAGTCTTCTGAAAACTATTGATGCAGTATGCAAATTCAATGCAGGAAATGTAACGTTATATAAGTGTAATTGGCCTTTTATTCAAAGGCGTTTTTATTCCTCCTTGCATATTTTAGTTCTTTCTTTAAAAAAAAAAAAAGAAAAGAAAAAATGAGAGTGGAAAAAGGATGAAGTTTAAAAGCAATCATATGTTGTGTTTTTGTTGTTTTTTTGTTTTTCTAAATTCAGAGAAAGATGGCATAAAGATCAGACCATTAAAAGAAATTGAGAAATTAGAGAAACAAAAATACAGAAATCATTGGCAATGCACAGAATGGGACTGTTTTAGGAATTAAAAAAAAGTGTTTGACTGTTGCCATTCTAGGAGAACTAGGCATGGAAAGAAGAGAATGGAAAATAAGAGCAAAGCTCTAAAGCCATCTCTCCTCCCTTCTCCTTTTCAGTGTAATTTCATAAGTGGTGGAGGGGAAAGGGAGAAGTAAGGGGAAGGGGGCCAGGAATCCTAGCAACCAAAATACTAGAGATGCAAACACCTCAGAAATGTGCAACTGCTAGCAAAAGTTTAAGAGCGTAGGTTCACTACTTCCATTCCTGAATACAGCCGTGTATGTGAACAACAGCATTGCTAGTCTCATTTCTTCCACTTCCTAAAGTGGAAAACCATTGTTTCCATGTTTGCAGTGTTTTGATATACAGAGGTACTTAGGCAGTGTTGGGAAATTAAAAGAAAAACAACCAAACATCAAAATTATCTAGGGAATATTGCTTGGATGGAGTTAGTTTGGAGAAACAGCTGGAGCAGAACATGAGAGGGAAACAGCATCTTGGGTTCTTTTTTATAATATCAGGATTTCCTTTTCCTTTCTGAACTTTATGTACTTTCTTCCACTTCTTTTTTTTTTTTTTTCTTTCTGTGAGCTTCTCTTTATTTTCTTTAAAAACAAAGGTCTGAACAGAAGTAACTCCACTGAAGTCAATGGACTTTCTGTGGTGTGAGATCAGATTTCCTTTGCTCTTCATTATTCTTGTTCAATTTGCCCCATTTCTTGCTGTCCACACATGGTATTCCCTACTGAACTACTTCTCCCTCCTTTTTTTTCATTCCTTCTCTTTCTTTTTTATCTCTCAGCACTTTCCAGTTAGCATCTCTGCTCATTACTGCGAACACAACTGACAAGCAACTGTTGGTTCCTTCCATTCACCAACAGGAGGCACATTTTACAGAGCCAAAACCTGACCAAACAAGAAGCCCACAGGCGAAATCATGGCCATCATAAGCACCAGTGGCAGTAAGCATGCCAGGTATTCAAAGTGGTGGACTTGGAAGGAAAATGCTAAGCCATAGTTCATCACTTCATTTCGACCTGACACATCTGGCCCCACAAATTTCTTTACTGGAGCCAGTAATTTAGCAATGGAGCAATAACATATCGTTGCCTGTAGTTGTGCAGAAGAAGCTAAGCTATACATACACTGAAAATGGACTTTGTAATTGTTGCTTACTTTGAGCAAGACTCCAACTGTACTCATATAAATGAAGTGACAATAGCAGATTTATGTTCAGATCATTCCAGTTCAGTGTGAATGTTGATTTACTGAGGCTAATAAGAGTTCAGCAGATTGCAACAAAGAATAATGGAAGAAATTTCTCCTGGAATGACAAAATTGAAATCTGCTCTATGCCTTCTAAGGTCATGTAAGCAATATTTGTCTTACTGCTAAGCTCCTCACATAATCTTCCAATCTGAATCCTAAAATTCCTTGTAGAACCAAAACCTTATTTCACTCCTAATAATGCTCTTATATTGTCTAATTGCAGCAAAATACAAAAAAGCACAAAACTCCAGTCACTACGTATATTAATCCACATATTTAATGCAACTCACTTATCTAATGCTTAGGTAAGTTATTTAATGTTTGTGCAGTAGTATTCAGTGAATGATCCAAAGAAAAGGACAAGTAGTCTTAGCTGAGGTGGCCTACTGACCTCCAGTCTATTGCAAACAAAAGCTTACCAAAAGCTGATTTTGGGAAAGTTGCATTAGAGAAGAAAGTGATGGTATTATTGGAGGCTGGCTGTTTTCATTGCTTTCCTGCCCCCTGTTCTGAATGGTCTTCTGTATGCCACTCCGGGAAGGTTAAAAAATTACTGCATTTTGCCTAAACCAGCCGTGAAGTGATAATGTTACAGAAAAGAAACATTGTGGACAGCATTAAAGTCTAACAGGACTAAGGAGAAAGGGACAGATTGAAAATAGATGAAACCCAGGTGTGGATTTAGAGTCAGCCATACTTTTGTCTTGCGACATAGCCATTGATAAAAGCCTCAGCTTCTCATTTTTTATCCATTCAAAGTGGCTGGGAAAGAGGAGTTGTAAATTAACTGCAGTACAGTTGACATCTTGAAGGTACAATGCCTCCCAGATAGGTTCCATTGCCGGGAACTGCGAAATACTTGCAGCTTTTAGTTCAACCCCAGAATCGACAAAAAAGTTTTAAGAACACAAATGTAAAATTTTGGGTTCCTTTTTGATTTTCAGAGTGCAGGAAAAGAGGGCAAAGCAGCTCTGGGTTAATATCGGGTCTGCAGAATTAGGGCATTAAAAAGAAGGGGAGAAAAAAGGTTTTTTGATGCTATTTTTCCTCAAAAGTGAATAGTTCCATCACTAGCCTTCTATGTAGAAGATACTTTTCAAACCGTGATGTACTAAAACACTCTAAGGGTATCAGCAGGATGGAGTTACTCAAAAGTAAGCAATAGAAAGCATTCCAATTTTGTGTCTGGTGGAGTTGAAAAGAAAAATAGGGGATGAAGGGAGCTGATAAACCCTCTATTGATAAGCTTTGTCAGGACAGTCTGAGGCTTCAGGGGAAAGCCAGAGCATCAACACCAGGGGAGAGCTTCCTGTTCCTCTAACTCATCTATAGAGGTACAAGTGTGCTTTTCAAACAGCTTTCTTCGCTCGGTGATCATTGCTCCCTTCAGAATACATACCAAAAATCAAGACAAAACTGTGCTAACATAATTTTCAGTTACAAGCGTAGATTTAGTCCACGTCAGGCATAAACCTTATTAAATTGCATTGTGTGCCCATAATCAAGTCCTGGCATGGTTTCTAAAGGGCTGACAATCTTCCTTATGTAGATCAGATCTTTGAAGTTGAAGTGTAGCTGATAGATATTTCTGTGTACACAGTTATTATGTGCATGATGAGCATGATTACTGCTTGGATACACTGTTTGCATTTTGCAGTGCTATGTGTAAGATTTACATAAGCCCAGACTATCTCATGCATAGCCAAAGTCCAAATAAACTTTGGTTTCTCTGTTCCTGAAAAAGGAACTTTGACAATAGAAGAAACAATTGCTTAGAAACAGTATACACTTTCTAAGAGATGTGCTGAAGTACAAAAGAATAAATTTTTTAAAGTTTACACTGTTTTTACAATGCTTTTGATATTTTATGCAAGCTGTCATCTAATGGAAATAATGACCTCAGGGACATATGTTTATCTTGGTTTTAGCCCACTTAAAATACATTTAGCCTTTAGCTTTTCCTTAGGCCAAAACCACATCAAATGGGCCAAAGATGGAATAAACACACACAGACACTCCTGAGGTTATTATCACTTCATTGTCATTTTGCAGAAAAAAGGGAAAACAAACTCTGTCTCTTTGCATTACTTTTGAGACAGCATGCTCAAGTGATAGTGTATACACCATTTTATAAATGTTTTCTTTTTAGGGATTGTGCCTCTGCGACTTATTAACTGTAAACTCTTTAGACTTTAAATTAATCTCTAAAACTCTGAAAAGCTGTAATTGCAGAAATTAGAGCTGTAGTTGCCAGAGTACAGTATTAGTAACTGGCATTCTCCATGAGCAGATACTCATAGATGGAAATGTTTTAAGATGTGGAAGAAAAGATAACATTGAGAATCTACTTCTTTTATGAATGGAGTCCTGGAATATTGTATCAGTAGGTCATAGGTGGGATTTTGTTTCTGAAACAGTAAATGTACTCTGCACCCCAATGCTACTAGTGGGTTACTGACCAGTACAAAATATACAGCTCAATGCTTTTTCTACTACTCTCTAAAAAATGGTAGTGACAAAAGAACTCTGCCAACTTACTGTGTGGAAAAGCTCACTTTTTTTCGTCGAGCCCGATTTTTAACATGAATGTTGTATAGTTCGCTTCTGTCATATTTGGACATAGTGGCTATGGACTAGAAGTGGGAAGAAAATTTTACTTTTATTTTCAGAAGCGTAGTTTGTTTCCTAACTTTTGGTTAGGAGGGGAGAGAAAAAAGGATTTCTCTCTGAAGCGTGAAACTGAAAAACAAAACCCCAAATATTTGTTCACTCGAATTCACTGATAATTAAAAATATGTTTTTAACATGGTGAGGACTTAATCCTAAACCCAAATGCTGTAAAACAGTTGTTTGTGGAATATTTCAAACCTTGTCTCTGCAAAGCCACCATGAACTACCAAAGGCTTCAATGGAAATGAATTTCAAAAGTGCTAGGCTTAAGCACACACTTTAGGTTAATAATATGTTTAAGTGATTTCCAGTTTTGGAGGTTTAAAGGTGGAAATAACATGATTTGAATTCTGGGCAGAGAAGGTGATCCTGGCAGAGTGCTTTAAATGGAGAGGATGTGTTGCGTGCACATGTTGGTGCTCATGGTTGACACAAATGAAGTATCTCCGAAGCTCTGTGCTGAAGAGGACAGTTAAGTTACTGGTACATATGGAAGGGACCAAAAGCTGCAGGGAGATGGGGACGTCTCTCCAGGAAGAGCCTAGAAGCAGCACAGAACAATTTGAACCAGAGTCACTGTGAGGCTGCACCTATTGTAATCGCAGTGGCTTTGATGAAACACACACCAGTAGCAAATATGCCAGCTGGTTTCCCTTGCTGGTAACTGCTTGTCAAAAGAGAACGCTACATTCAAAGGGGCAAGGATTTACCAAGAGAAACCCAAAACAGCTGTCTGTCCTTATCCATGCTTGCAGAAATAGCTGTTGTTCTTTCTCATTGCAGATGATGGCAGAGTTCAGGCAATCTAGGCCTGAGTCTCCCTTTCTGGATGTTTTAGAATTGCAAGCTGTTTCCTGCATTGCCTTAGCCTCAGGTCTGCTGCTATCATTTCCTCCAGCTATGAAATCATGAACATAAAAATAATTCCTTGAGAGCTAATACCCAGTTTAATGTGAAATCTTTACATTCATAGTAGGGATGTTGGAATCAGGCAACGTGTGATATGTGGAGTACAGACAGCAAAGGCTTTATGCAATGCTGTGCTTACCTGGATGGTAAGACTTCCAAGAAGACTCTTTCTTCCCTTCTACAAGCCAGGCAACGTATACTTTTGTAGTGGGTTTACATGGGTTTACACATAAACCCAGTGCAATGTTTTAGTTAATTTATACATACTGTTGATATCACAATTTTATTTGTAGAGGAGCTTCCCATTTGATTTAAAAACAAGTAATATTTGACAAATTACACCATTCAGGTTTGAAAAGCATCATACCCTGGTATGAAGCTGACCAAACAACACGGTCAGCCCAATGCCCTTTCATGCTCCCACCTGCCCCCAGATGGGTGACTAATGTGGAAGGGGAAGAAACAAGCAGGTGCTTGAGTAGAAACGAATAGAAGTACATGGGTGGAAACCCTCTACCCTTTTTTTCCCCAAAAGTCATACACTGCAGAACCATGGTTCTGGCTGTCCCACTTGGTGTCCATATGGGGCAGCTCCTTCCCATGTGGGCATCCCTGCTCCCCACCATGTTCCCCAAGTCCCTGCTCCCTATCTGCACAACTGGAGCTGGTCTCCATCCCTCTGCTTTCTGCCTCTCTTTTGACTATGGGTCTTTTATTTTCCTCCTTCACCCATCTTCGCTTTTCAAGGCCACCTGTGCCAGGCTTGCAATGGACAAGAAGAGGGTGCTGGCCAGGGAGGCAAAGAGGGCTTGTCCTCCTGGATGATAGATGGAGAAAGAGACCATAGTGTGCAGACGCAGCTGAGGAGGGGAATCGGGGACTCGGCCTGCAGAGCTGCTTGGAGCTGTGGGAGGGTTTGAAAATGTCTTTACACGTTGGGCTCATTTTCATTTCCAAAATTCAGTGTTTCTGGCAGTACTTATTTTTAGTTTGAAGTTCTATTTAACAGTTTTCAAGATTGGGCAGTGTAGTAATTTAGCAGCCCTTATGTGAAGGAGAGAAGGCTGCAGCTTCTGTGCCACTTTTAATATTTGTTTACCATTTCAATTTTGTAGCAGGCCGACATTTAAATGTTCTGTTTGCTGTCATTTTGACACCTTCCTTTTATTTGCTTATTTTTAATCTGTGAAAGTGTAATACTTAGTGCTTGCTATTTAGGATCTGGGAATTAGAGTTGAATTAACTTTGAGAGTAGGGTTGAATGTACCTGAAATGTGGGTGAAAAAAATGGGTCGGATATAGCTGGAGATACCTCCTTAGAGGTGATCAGTCAGTATTTTCTTACTTCTAGCTAAAATACATTTCAAGAACAACTTCTCCTCTAGCACTTTGTTTGAGTTCCTCTGGTATAAAGAAGAAAAGCAAGTAAAAATTATTGTTGTCCTGTAATAATTAAAGGCTTTCCAAAACCATAAATAAGTTGACAAACAGTTTTGTCCTAAAATAATTTATTTATACTTGAGAACTCCTTTTACTTGTCATAAACCCTAATACATTATTTACACAGAACCATGTAATACTTTGACAATAGAACATGAAACCACATATCGATACAAACCTGAATCTCAACCCTAATTTTAAAAAATATTTGCAAGCTGTAGAGCTTGGTGTAGTTTTGGTTTAGGTTACACAATTCCAAGCGAGACCAGGTAACCTTCAGAAGTATAAAATTAGTTTTCTTCATGATTTTTTAAAATCAAAATTCAAAGCAAAATTCAAAAGCCTGAAGCTCACTAAAAAACTGATGCTGAAGAAAATATTTACACAGTTCCCTGGAATGATCTGAGAGCAGAATTATGCAGAGTTGTGTTTGTGAAAAGCTAATGACAGGATCTTTAAAGGCTACCAGGTATATTCCCCTACAGGTAGGGAAAAATCCAGAAGACCATCTCTTTCATTGTTTGTTTCATTTTTTCCTCTTGACATACGTTTTTCTGTGGAAATCATTACTATGTTATCACTTTTCTTTGATTTCAGTGCTTTATAACAGCTCATCTATGGGCCATCTCTGCCTTCTCTCAAAGAGAAAATCTCCCTTATGTTCAAGCGCTGTTATAACCTACATCTACCACATATGAACAAATGAGTGTAAGCAAGCATGGTAGCGTGGTCTGGCAGGATTGCTGTACCTCATAATAGGCTATATCGGTGCGCATCTTGTACGTGCTATTGAACCATAGCTGCAAAATTGTTAGATAAAAACCCTAATTTCCGATCCTGCATAGAAAGTTTGTTAGAGTGATGAAGTAATTTTTTGGTCTGTGGCCTGTAACTTAAAAATATGATTTCCTCTTCTCAGAGAAATTCTGGTGCACAGAAAAGAATGATCCTCTGTGAATGGATGATGGACGTTACTGAAACTTTTATGATTTTATGAAAATGAATTTTAATTGCTATATGGTTTTCCACAAGGCAGTCCACATCTTTAACACCAAGATCAGCTGACGCCTTTAATCTTCTTTAGGGATATGTCATTGAAGATTCACTTGGGGATTTAGCTGTGTGGCCACTGAAGAAACAATAGGATCTATACAGTTAGATCAGCTTGCTGCTTCAAAAATTTACCCTGTCTTATTTTAAACTATGCTGTCTCATTACACAGAAACGAAGAGGATTTTTCTGATACCTTATTGAGATAGCAGACGTAGGGTTCTGTGTATTTTTGTTTTTACTGCATCTTCTTTTGATTAGCTGCCTATTTCTTGTCAAGCAATAATAGGAAAACATTTCTTCAGGGTTTTTTTCTTTTTTCAGCTTCAGTCTTCTCTGTGAAAGTACAAGAGGGAGAATTTTAAAGATCTGTCCTGTGAAACTGTTATCTCTTTGATTAGCATTTGAAATTCTGCTGCTTGGTTTATCAAATTAATGTAACTTTGAAGAAAGGAAAAAGGCAATACTGATTTGTAATAATATATTTTAATTAGGATGAGTGTTTGAGTCTCAGGAGTCTGTCCCATGCACATTTCCAGATCTCTCATCCTCCCAGTGTCAGAACTCTAATTACCACCCATACAGACCAACTTGTATTTTGAAGATATCAGAAAATACATCATGAAAGATTCGTCTTTTTAATTGCATCCCCCCCTGCTATATGGTTTCTATTTCCATCAATATGCCTCCACTGCTGTTTCTGTGTTTTCACTTCCTTTGTTATAGGTGAGCCTGTTGGGTTACATTTGGGAGAGGATCTGCATTTAAGTCTCTATCTGTTCTCCTTCAGCGTCTAACAGAATTTAAATTGTCAGACTCCCTGTGTAATACCTGACACACATAAGGCTTTAGATCAGTATAATCCAGCCTCGGCAGCAGCAGGGGCCATCTCAGGGTACATAACTCATTGCAGGTTAGCACTCAGCACCTCAGACGTGGCTGTTCCCTGACTCCCATAGTAGCAGCTCGCATGGACAGCGCTCACCACAGCAGCAAGTGCCGAAATCCTTGCCTTTTGGTCACTATGATCAGTGCAGCAGGAAGAGGGTAGGAAAGGAGGGCTGGTGATCCCCAGTGAGGGATGAGCCAATAACTCAACACAGACCCAAGAGCTTCTGCCTCTGATCGGATGGGCCAGGGTCTGTTGGGGTTTTTCTCCCTCTGTTGTGCAGTCATAGTTTTGGAAGCACAGAACATAAGATGCTTGAGGCATTAGTAGGTGTTTTGCATTCTGAAAAAATGTTCAGGACAATTGTCTGTTGGTGTTCCTTCCTCCCTTTTCCTTTCCCTTTCAGAATCAGGCTCAGCACCATGGTGCACTGGGAGATCTTTCACTGATGACTACAGAAATTTACTATTAACAGCTTTTGGTTGAGCTCTGAGTGAGGAAGTCTGGGTCAGCAAGGAGTTGGAATTAAATTGATCCCTTCACATGCCGGAACAGAAATGCCCTGGATATCACGTTCAAGTCTGAATGTGTGGTATCAGTCCTACTTTGTTGCCTTGTGCTCACATTGCTCTGCTGTTTTTGCAGCAGCATCTACTGTCACGGCTAAGCTTAGAGTGCCCGTCAGGATGGGCTCTGAGTAGGCAGGGCTGGAGCATGCAGCTCTCCACTTCTGCTTGTGTGGTGCTATTCACTGCCAGTCCAACATGCAGGGTGAGCTGCCTTCAGAGCTAAGCAGGCAAGTCTTTTAATTTCTTGAGAGGTTTTTAGATCCGCATATGGATTTAGTACCTTATAAAGTCCATCTACTGACACTTCAGTGCCTGCATTCATTTTTTAAATGAATCTCAGATACACTCATAATGAGGCTCATTAGCTGGAGTGGCTTGTTATTTAGCAGTTTTCACCTGACGTCCAAAAGCTCAGATGATAAGGGATAGTATCTATGAGATGTTCATATTGCCAATTGTCATTAATTTCAGAGTTGGGTGAGATGCACTGACATGAAGCCCCATACTTCTCTTACTAAGAATTTCAGTAGACTCAGAAGGGTGAGCCGACACTACGCCACATTATTTTCAGCAGCACAACGTAGAAAATTAATGATGCTGGATAAACCCTTAATTTCTTTTCAAAAGCAAATGAGGATGTCTGAAAGAAGTGAAATTATTGGTTTAGTTGGATCCTTGTCTGCAGCTCTATGATCAGCAAAACTTGATGGTAACAAGGAGTACACTGCCTACACTACAGTGCAGGATCCTGGATTCCTTAGTGGGCTCTATGACAGGGACATGACCACATTCACTAAGCCCCTTTTGCCAATGACTAGAGTGGCTGCAGATGCAGCATCCTTACATTTTTTTCCTGGCTAGAAACTCTTAATGTATGGCTGAATGCCAGAAAATT
Organism: Psittacus erithacus; assembly: GCA_009867235.2. NCBI lineage: Eukaryota > Metazoa > Chordata > Aves > Psittaciformes > Psittacidae > Psittacus > Psittacus erithacus. The sequence continues at coordinate 34,150 of WYDI02029089.1, read as the reverse complement.
CCTAACATCCATTTTGTGAAACTCAGTCATCTTTTAGAAGTCTTAAAATGGGCTGGACAAAAGCTAAAAACTATTGTTAGCTATTAGCAGCTAGAAAAACTCGAGTTCATACTTGAAAAATCTTGGGCCATATTATTGAGCCACTTAATAGGAAACTAGAAAGTGTACTTTTAAGAGAAATAAAGTTTTAAAAAAGTATTTCATGGTATTTAGATATTAGATGTATTTTAAAATGCCTTAAGGAATGCAATTGCAGTGGGTAAACTTTCATCATGATTTGTTGGAGGTTATTTTGCCTTTTAAGGCTGATGTCAGTAAATATTCATGCTGTAATTTCAATATCTAAAAATTCTGAAAGGTTTTAGTTGCAGGCTTGTTAATGAAAACTTTTTTTTCCTTCTTCTTCTTCTTGAAAGGCATTTACAGAAGAATCATGTCAAGGGTGGCTATTTTTTTGTACAAGATAGAGGTGCAGGCACTTTCCTGGATAATCAGCTTCAGGGAGGAAGTCCTCTGATCAGTCCTCTGCAGCAGCCCTGGCTGCTTACAAGCATCCACAGAGCATCCCAAAAGGAAGAACCTGAAAATACGATATAAAAGGGATTTAGAAAAGACAGAACTGATAAGTTTTGTTATTTAAGGCAGGCAAAGATCTTTATTTCATTGTATATCTGTATAAACTAACTAACCCAAATATACAGTTTACAAAACCTCTTAGTAGCTTCCTTTCCACAGAGTGTTTGACTAAATGTATTTCTCAGATCCAGGGACCATCTAATGCTCCCCAAAATCAACAGGACTACCGTGGGCTTTGCTGAGAATTTGTTTTGCTTTCAGTAAACTTAGGAAAAAAAAAAGTTCATCTGTTTTCCTTTAACATAAGTTTTCTCTGGTATAATCATCTAATATCCTCAATGCTTCTCATACGCTTCACTGGGAGTTGCGCTGTTATCTAGAGGTGAAATTTGGCTCTTAGTTACTGCACCACACACCTGCCATAGTAATCTAGTAACCCAGAACAGGACCAGTTGTGCATATTTAATTCCTCATGTTGAAAATCATGTTGGGGAAGATCATTTTTCAATACAGAGAAAATGAAACTTTACAGTTTTCTTATATTATTTCTAACAGTCAGTAAATTGTGCTTAAGAAGTAGCCTATAAGGTTTTAATTCACTTATTACATATTGAAATGTTGCAAATCTTTCATGTGCGTTGGTTTTCTGACAGTCTCTGTTTTCTGTCTCTTTAATGATATCTCAGAATTGCCATGATAGTTAAATACCTTTTGATTCATATGGAGTTTTCCTTTCTGTCTAGATCAATATGGTTATCAGAATATCTTTTTCTTATATGGGAATTGTTGGGGTTTTATTGATTTTTGTATCCAGCGTTTTGGGGACTCTTTTCCTAGTACTTTGGTTAACAGGGAGTCGGAACTGCACAGTTTTGGTATTGTGGTGATAGTGACCTCAGCCATCCTACCTAGTCCCCAGGACGAAAATAACACATTAACTTTTTAAGTGCTGGCAACCTTTAAGGGCTTGTTATTTTCCATACTTTCTCGTAGCCTGCCAAAGAGAAGAGTAGGGAAGGAAATTGTCCATCTGAGTAAATTAGGAACACTGAAAGGTCAGGGTGAGTCAGGTGAAGTGCTGTTTTTCACAGAAAGATTTAAAAACCTTACTCTAGAGGAAAGGATTGCAAGAAGGACAGGAAATGTCACAAGATATGAATCTTGAGATAAGGTTTGTAAAAGGAGACTTAAAAAAATGGATAAAATGTCACAGGCAAAGAACAGCAATGAGTGTCTAATCTGTGTTTCAGAATTAGCATGGTATAATTAGTTTTATGTTGGTTGGTAGGAGAAGCCCATGTATTAACTTGCTCAGCTTTTTCATTTGAACTGACAACTAGAAAGTGGCAGTGACCACATTGCTTCCTCCATATATGCTGAACTGCGTTGTGGCAAAAGAGTAAAGTTATATGCGAACTTGTTACCATGTATTCTTGTTCTGTAAGAATATCTAGGTATGATTTACTTACTAGAAGATCTATGATAATCACAATCCTTGGACTTTTGTCAGTGTGTGATTATTAATTCTTTGGTGGCTGTGATTCAGATTTCCACATACCATTTACAAGTGGATGTATTTCAAATCTATGGATCGATTTCACTAACTTACCTGAAGTCTGTATTTGGCACACAGAGGAATTATTCTATAGACTTGAGTGAATTTTGTATCAGTTTGGGAATTCTAATGTGTATATATATATAGGGCTGTGTGTATATATATAGGGCCATATATATATATAGAAATAGATAAACAGACAAGCATACATATGTACACACATGCATATCTATTCATGTTTTTCATTATAATATTGACTTGCTACCTGGAAGATGTTGTACAGATTCCCTTATTGGACTTCCCCAGAGAAGCAGTTTTTCATAAGTAGGATTATTCAAGTCACTTACTGAACTGAGAATGCAGAATTGCTCAATATAAATTGAAAAATTGGCATACTCTAGGGGCAATGATCTATGTACACCTCAAGCCAATGCGGAAGAAATACACTTTAAATTCTTGACCTTAGTGGAAGTCAAAGGCTCTAGCTAGCATAGCAGCTTGCATTCAGAAAATGTTAATTAAAATTCCCTGGATGAAAATTACAAGATGGACATTGAAAGTATTCATGGCACATTGTTTTCCAAGCTAAAATGCATTCAGATATCTGTTTCAAAGGGAAATAATTCACTTCGCAACAGATTTGACTAATCATTCAGTAATATGAGCTCCTCACATTTTACATTGTGAGCTGCCATGCTAGTCTTATTTTGTAGATAGCAGTGAAGAAACAGCTCTTATAGCATGATATAAACAGCACCAAGCACTTTAAACATGCGAATGCAGTTTGTTCCTCTAGGGACAAACCTCCATTGCAAGAAGAAGTCAGGCATGTCTGAAGAAGCCAAAATGGAGAAAGGGGGGAATTTTTAAATTCTCTTAGGAAGGACCAATATACCTGACACACTTAGTGGGCGCTGAAGAAATGGAGGACTGAATTTGGAGAAAAGGACGTTGTAGTCTCATCACAGAGCTTCAGAGACTTTATTTTCTGCCAAGGCTGCTTTGTTAGGTCTGTACATCATGGTATCAGAGATGCTTTCACTGAATGAGCAAATGACTTGATTTATTGTCTGTCCTTTTATTGCAATTTTTTCTGACTGCCTTGTTGGATTAAGTTCTATGAGAACTTTCAAATGAAACATACAGATTTCTGTGCTTGCCAGTAAGAATTTCTTGGACAAACACTTAGTATTTTCATGGATGAAGTCAAAGTACTGAGCCATTTAGGACATTTCTGAAATTTTCCCTAAATCTCCAGAAAGTCAATGTACATGTCAGACTCTTGAAATTAAGAGGTATGCTGAATATCAGACAAAATTTAATAACTATAATAAGGCAATGTATGTGCTTCATCAAGCTTTTCAGAAAGTAATGCACTGCTAATACACACTGGACTTGATTCCTTTTAATTTTTCATTCTCCCACTAACAGAAAATAAATGCTTTTTTTTATTATTTATTAATCCTCCTTTAAAAATGATCTTTCTGCCTTCTGAAAAATTTTTTTGCCCTTTCATTTTTTTATTGACTGAAAAAAAAGAAGCTGCTACATTTAACTTAAGGAGTCAAAGACAAGCATTGAGATCAACAGAATTACAGAAAAGATGCACTTTCCCCTAATATGTTGGTAGTTTCTTCTGTTACCCGATTTGATCATATTGATATCACCTATTTATGGATGTACTTGTTAGGTAAGAGGATATCCACAATTTTTAGAGTCTTTATAAGAAACAGAAACAGCTGTGTTTCAGATTTAAGCATTTTTATCTCTATAGCTTCAGAATTTGAAATGTACTACCAAATGACTGTCCAATTTATTGATTTCAAAGTCCTGTTGATAAGGAAATTTTCTACTTCTTGGTGTTATTTTGTTGTGTTGGGACTTTCAGAGGAAGTTTGAAAGGGGAACGTTCTGTAAAATCAGAGGTGGAGTGGAGAGTAAAGTGCCTCAGTTTGGCTCTTGTTTTCATATAGTCCGAGATACCGCACAGATGGTACTGGCCACTATCCAAACTGGCTATTGTTTGAGTCCCTCTGGCAGATGCTGGAGAGGTACCTCTAGGATGGTATTCTTTCTGTCTTCTTTTCTCTCTTACATTCCATGCCTTTCTCTCCAGTTCAAATATTTTTTTGGCAGATCATGTCCAACATAATTGATAATATGCCTAAACTTTTTCTTTGATGAGGTATTTCATCTTTTAGAGGGTCTTATGTCTATCCAGCAGCTTTACTTGGCAAATCTCACTGCCAAGAAGACAACTGAATGTCACCTCTTACCCACAAGGCCTGAAAGGCATCTCTAAAACAGCTATGTAAGGAGCTGAGATATGCCAATAGTGCCATGAAATTCCAGTAAATTCAGTTTTATGATCAGTAGGTTTTTTACTCCCAGGCTTTTAACAAACTTGTTTCGAGACATTTTTCGTAATCTCTTACTGTGTTATACTCTTGCTTCCTCGACTAATTAATAAAGATAACTTGGAGCTTTGCAAGTTATTTTCTGTTTGGCTGAAAAAAAAAAAAAGTGACATGGAGTCAGTATATTTTCTTAGTATAAATGCCATATATTTAAAATGTAGGGAGAGTCTGATCCTCTGAACAGAAGCAGCACATTTAGCTCACAGATGGTTTTCTTTTTGCCAAAGCCTCGGGCTAGGCATCTTTCCCTTATCCTACCAGACCTATGCTGCCTATCTTGCCTTGCTTTCTCTCCAGAATCCATGCAGGCCATGTGAAAAAACAGTGTATTTGGTGATTGTTCACATAGCAGTGTTTGAAGCTTGGGAAACTCAATTAGATTTGCCTTCTCTCCAATACATGTGCTCATTCCAAGCATCAAAAATTTACCTGCTTATTGATTTACCGCTTTGTTCAGATAGGCTTACAATCCCTTCTGCTGCCAAAAAGACCTCAAAGTGCAAAAATTCTTTTATATGAAAATTCATCCCTTTAAGGAAGCATGGGACAGTTGGCATATTCAAGAGCACTTGATACATTGCCAGTATTTTTGCCTATATGACTTTTTGACCTGCAAACCAACACAGCATTAGCTGTTTTGAAATAAATAAAATCATCTCCATTCCAAAAAGCTCTTGGCATTGTATCTTGATTTTATTTATGTTTTTATACTAACTTGGACTGTTTTACTCTTGTAACTTGGGAATTAATTTATCTGTTTGTTTCATTGTAAAATGTCTAAGATACTAGATAAGTGAAAGATAAATATTATTATCATAGATCTTTGTGTATTTCTGAGTGCAAACTTGAACTTGCATTTGACAAAAAGCATTTTGTTCTATCTTCTTATGCTATTTGTTAGTATTTTCCATAGATAGAATTTTGTAAGAACAGTTAAATCCTAGTTATTTCACAAATATTTGTGAATCATAACAATGCTGGCAGATGCATATAACTTAGGGTGAGATAGCTTAGGTAAAAATAAATCTTCTTCCAAAACTTGAACTAGGTTTTGGCTTTAAGTTCAGAAATGTGCATGACAACACTGTTTTCATTAGTGCATGCTTCTGCATCATTGGGTAATGACTGGAGGGAGAGAGAACCTTGATTAGAGACATTAAGACCACTTGAACTTAATATGCCCATGTAATCTGTGAGGTTTTGTGTTATCAGTTATTTCTGCCTTTTCCCTGTTTTCCCCAAAACCCCTTACATAGAATCATAGAATAGTTTGGATTGCAAGGGACCTTAAAGATCATCTAGTTCCAACTGCCCTGCCATGGGCAGGGACACCTTCCACTAAAGCAGGCTATTCAAAGCCCCATCCAACCTGGCCTTGAGCACTTCCAAGGATGGGGCATCCACAACTCTGAGCAACCTGTTCCAGTGTCTCACCACCCTCATATCTACTTCTTACTACACTTTAGCTAATTACCTCATTCACTACAACTGAGTGCAATCTGCTGGAGAATCTGTGGAGGCGCGTGGCCTGTGGAGGTCACCTTATGCACCTCCAAGGGGCAGCTCATCCCCCAGGCCAGCTCTCTAGTGTTCCCCAGAGATCTGAGATACATGGTAGGTCAGTATATGAATGGGTGAAAATATCATGAAGTTTTCAGATTTATTTTTGTTCAACAGCTTTAATTGCACCAGCAGTGAGCTCCCAAAGTTGCTGATGTTTGGGTGTCACTAGTCAGTGTCACTTGCTACCCTGTGTTGTCACAGTGGTGCACCATAACTTAAGAGGCTTTGCCAGAAGATACATAGAGGAATTTCAGTATGGAGTCTCACCAGAAGGTAACAATCGCTCTACTTTTTCCTGGAAACCACATGAATGAGCCCCAAATCCAGCCTGATTTTCACTTTTATTAGCTTGGGAAAGTTTTCAAAGTTGAATTTGCTAAAAATAGCAACACCTAGCAGTACCTGGAACTAATTCATGCTGTTCATTTTACTGGTAACCAGGGGAGAGATACAAGGAAGTTATTGCCCCTCAGTTACACAATAATTCAGTGTAACTAGAAAATCTGTTATTTAGGAGATAATTTCAGTTTGCCGTTGAGGTTATAAGGCAATAAATGGCTCCTTGCTGTATCCTCAGAATTTACCCAGGACATTTATGAGGCTATTTGTTGCCCAGTGTACTTAGAACCAAGTTAAATTATCACTACTGTATCAAATCTACATTAACCCCCCCCCCAACATTTTCATTCATCCCTTCTTTTATTTCTTTTATTTCTCTTTCCTTGCCAGATATAGCAGAGAGGTATTTCTGTATTGCTGTTTCAAATAGAATTACAGCAAATCATATTAAAAGGGCAAAACATTTTGCATGTTAATTGCTGCTGGATTTTATTAGTTCCTTGATTTTAATTGGTTAAAATTTTGTAGGTCTTTTTTCTTTTCCTTAGAGGGAAAAATGTGTTCTTGCCACAATCAATTTTGTTAAAAGGATAATTAATTGCTCTAGTATATAAAATGAAGTGGTTCACTTACTAAAATACTCTGTTTTGGGTCACAACCAACTTATAAAATCCTATTTATATGAAAATTATCCAAACTTAAGATTCCCTTATGATAGTGGAAAATATTGTTCTAGCAGTCAACATACCTTTGCTTTTTCTGAAGTTAGATAAACACTGATACAGTGTAGGAAGGGTTGGGATTCTTTTTGAATTGTTGCAACAAGTTTCTTCTATAATTTGAAAAATATTTATTTTTTTTCTACTGTGTGGTACAATCATCTGATTGAATTTGTATAAATTTTTATGCTTCTGCTTGTATACCATAGTTTTACAATTTCAGCTTACTTGGTATCATAGAATCATAGAATGGTTTGGGCTGGAAAGGACCTTAAGATCATTTAGTTCCAACTCCTTGCCATGGGCAGGGACACCTCACACTAAGTCATGTCACCCAAGGCTCTGTCCAGCCCGGCCTTGAACACTGCCAGGGAATGTCCCACCTATTTGCTCCTTATTTTACATGCCTTTTAAGAGGGTTGCTCGAAACATACATATCTAACATATCCAATGGATATCCAAAATACAACTAATTTTGACAGGTGTTACAGAGCAAGCTGTCAGTTCTGTCCCAGCCACAGAGCCGTGTATATGGTCTCTGCCATCCTCTAGGGCAGACCACATATCCAGAGAGAACCAGCAGCCAGGAATTCTGCATTTTAATTGTCATTTAAGAGTAAAGCTGAAGATCCGGACACCAGGAAAGCTGTGCTTGATGAATGTGTGAGTGCTAACATTCATGGAGGATAGAAACAAAAGATACTAGAAAGCATGTAGAGTAGAACAAGTTTCGTGCCTTGTGATAAATCTTCCTGTAGGATCCTGGCTTTTGGGTCCAGACTCATTTTCTTCTGGACTGGAATGTCAGCGTTGCTTCTGGCAGAATGCAGCACACGTGTCAAATCATTCCCTTGCCATGGAGCCTCTCTACAGGGCTTTTTGTTAACATCTGCATGTGGTGTATCCAACACTTCTGTTTAATTTCTTCTTGCCATCCTCTGAGGTTTCTCAAGAAGCAAGCAGTGCCATGGCAGTATTGCAGTGCTTCATGAGTATAATGCCAAAGCTATCAGGTACTGGTAGGATTACAGTAGTCATGGCACTGCTTTCATGCTCTGCTCTGCCTCTGGTCAAATTCCTTCTCATTTATGGAGTCCTGTGTACTTTTCTACTTCCCTTCCTTTCACAGCCCATATCTTCTCTACCCAAGTCAGCATTCCTTCTTTTCAGCAATGTATTTGGAGCTGAGAAGAGCTCTGGGGGCATCCCTGGGCCCCAGGCAGTGTATGAGAAAGCTGGCTGGTCTAAGATGGCAGGACCTAGGCATCAGGGAAATAAGAATCCTAGCAACTGCCATGGGAAGAAAAGCCCAGGAGGGCTAGTCTCTCACTAGCAAGGTCTCATGATCTTCTGTGTAAAGTGACCTCCCAGTAACAATCCTGAGGTCTTGTCCTTTTCCTTGCTTATCTGTAATGTTTCCCAAAGTGTTGGTATTGTGAAAAATACATCTGGGATCAGTCATCGCTAAGCCATAACCTTTTATTTAGGAGTACACCAGACCTGGCTACCTTTCTCTGAAGGCAAAAATATTATGCTGATTTTTTTTTTTTTCAATTTAAATACTTTTTTAATTTTTGAAAAAATAAAAAATTAAAAAAATACCTCCTCCTTCTCATCTTCCTAAATCAGTTCACATCTGTGAGTGATTGCAGCAGAGCTGTAGCTGAAGCCCTACCACCTTAGAAGCCTCCAGCCTGTTTTTAAAGCAGCTCTTTACTGAGTTGGATGATGTTGACCTTGACTTTCGCAATATACTCCTCACATTCAGTAAGTTCCGGGAACTAATTTGTAAAAATAGGTCCTTTTTAAAAGTCTGGTATTTACAGTAACACACTATTTATAATTACACATCAGGTGGAAACAAGAATCAGGCACAGGCTTTCAGGTACTTTCACGTAAAATATAGAAGCCCTTTTCAAAGGATTCTGAGATGAAGTATGTCAGCAACACTTTCTCAGTTTCCAGATGCTGCCTATATTGTCACTCATGGTTACAGATGTTTTCTGAGTGCCCGTTTCTTTAGGTAAGACCATAGTGACTTGAATTTAGTAAATTTGTCTTCATAGTTTGCAGACTATGACAAGTGCAATGTTAAACAGATGTGATTTAATTTTGAACATCATCGATACACCACTGGGAAATGTTCCTAATGTGAATATGTGTTGTCAAATACTCTGACTGTTAAAGAGCTCACAGACACAGCTAATGTGAACTCTCTGTGTGGGAGGGCATTTCTGTGCAGATATAGAAAAAAATAAACTGAAAACACAGCAAGGATGCTATGTTGGCAGGTTATAACCTCTCTATTTTAATAACACTGACCAACTAGCATCAGACATGCACTCCATAGTGCGCTCATGGAACATGCACAGCTTTAATCACAGTATGTGATTTGGAGGCATGTGTTAGCAATTATATTATCTCATTAAACTGCAATATAACTTTAGCAACAATTCTTTTTTTTTTTTTTTTAGGGAAAGTGAAGAAATTCTGATTTATAGATGATTCATTGAAGGGAACAATGGACTCTGTCATGGTTACTAGCCCATATTCTCCCATTCCCCAGTCTTCCTGATAAAAAAAGTCTTTCTCTTAAGCACTTCAAATATAAGATGAAGATTTTTCTCATCTTCAAAACAGCTGAAAAAAGGATGATGTGGCTATCCAGGAAGACATATACAGTAATTATTTTGAATTCTTCATCAAGATCTTCTCTAAATTTCCAAAAGGGATGTCAAAATCTGTTGAAAAAATTCTTAGAAACATTTGTATTTTCATGATAAAGAGGCACAAAAAGGCAAACAGTGACTGATTTAGGAAGTAACTTCAGAGCATTGTATATACAAACTCAGTGATATTTTCAGAATTGCTAACAAAGATTGCTTTGATGCAGAGATTATTGTGATTACATAAGCAACAATTGGTGTTTCTTGGTTATAAGTGCAATACCCTCAGCTCAGGGATTGTTTTCAGGATGGTAGATCTCTCCTTCCTCAGTATTTGCATGCTACTAGTCAAGGGTAACACGATACTGGCAGTTGAAATCAGCACATAGCTGCTTGCCAGGAGGATGATTTGGTTGATGCTCAGGTAGTGTTGGTTTATAGTCCAGTGATTGCAGAAGAAATGGATGATTCTTCATTGGTTATAAAATAGAGTGGGCAGAAAAGGAGGAGAGCCATTTCAGGATGCCTTTGGGATCCTTCAGAAAGGCCCAGCTTAATGTCTGGGAGTCATTCCCATCAGGCACTATGTTACTACTGCCAAGGCATATATATTAGCATGATGGCAGTCCTGGGTTAATGGTTGGACTTGATCTTAAAGGTATTTTCCAACTTAGTTGAGTCTGTGCTTCTATGGATCCTACTATGGACCTGATTGAAAGAGCAACTTACTAATTGCTTACAATAATCCATTGATTAGTGTGGTGTTTTACAGAAGAAAAAGGAGACTAACGGCAAAGTCTCTGTATCAGTGCTTTAAAATATATCCAGTAGGGTGGCTTTGAATTCTTTTCTGGGACCATAAGGAAGGGATCCTCATTTGCAGTAAGTTTGTGCAATTCTGCTGATGTTAATCAGGTCAGGTTTGCAGTATCCCATCATTTCTTCTTAGTAGGAGTGAGACATTCTCAGATTCTGGGGATGTGGATCATCCAGACAGTGAATAAAAGATCTTCAGAATTGCCAGCAGGCAGCAGAGCTGCTACAACGGCTGCGTACTCGGTTCCTATTCCATTTCTTAAAAAATGGGTGTGATTAAGAGAAAGCATAACTGCGCGAAGACTTTCAGCAGCCAGTGGTGGCTGGGGCAGCTGCATTCCAGAACACAGGCGTGGAGTTTTTATCATGTCCCTGTACTCTGTAATTAAATTTTCATTGAATGGCTGAGTCTGACTATTATAATACAATCACTTACAGCTCTCTCGTGTAATTCATTAGAACAATAATGAGTTCCAGTGAACAGACTCCCCACCAGTGATGAACTCTGAATGATTTCTATGATAAAAACTCATTTGAAAGGGCAGCAGATGTAAGACAGACCACGGTATGCTCAAGATCTGTGCACACCTATGTATAAATAATAGATACATCTCAGGTAAATGTAAAATCTTGCAGCATTTTCTGAGGTCATTGGGAGAGGAGCTTTTCTGCATATCAGTGCTTTAAAACAAGACCTGCCTCAACACTCAAGCTGTTTACATTTGTGCATATGTTATTTACTTTGCCACGGCTTTTGATAGCAAGATTTCCAACAACCATAGAGCCAAGTCTATAGTTTTTATCTAGATTTTCAGATAACAAATTCTGCAATGGACCCAGAGCTTACCAGGTGGACTGACTGCCTTGCTTGCAGCTCCCCCATTCTCCCATCGGCTGGTGCCTGCCATCTATGTGAGGAGACTGCCTGTTATCTTTCCTCTAGTGTACCAGTTTCCCCTGACTGTTGTTACCTGGGTTCTATATTCCCCAAATGTAAGGAGTTCAGCAGCCTGCCAGCTGGGCAAGCAACGTCAAAAGATCTGATAAGCATTTTTCTGTTCAGATTGTTCCTAGCTTGGGAATGTTTTTGAATTTCCAGACTAAAGCTGTCTTG
>WYDI02029089.1:0-22285 GCA_009867235.2 Psittacus erithacus | reverse complement strand
GGGTAAGAAAGTACAAAAGCTTTCTTAATCGTTTTTGTTTTCAGGGTGGTCCGGGGGTGGGAATGTTTTTGATTTGCAGGCCTAGAGGTGGTGGGGGGCGGGGGGGGGGGGGGGTTGGGGGGGGGGAAGGAAAAAAAGAAGTGTTTGGCTTTTCAGCACTTTTCCTGAATTGGGAGTTCCGTTTTTATGCAATCTCTGTGGTTTAATTATTAATGCCTTGGCAACACAAACTTAGGAAAAGATCAAGAATGAAAACTACAAGAACAGGCATTTTTTTTTTTCATCTGGTCCTCTTTGATTTTGCCCACAAAGTGCAAATGAACTATTTTGTAAAAGAGGTGATGTTACAGAAGGTAATCTCTCTAACACATTTTTAAAGTTTCTCTGAAAACCCCTGAAGTTGAAAGCTAGGGATGGGATGTATACATTTATAGGTTTTTCTGTGGAAAAATGGGAGTTTTGTACTCTGCCTTGACTTGATTCCATCAAAATAGAGTGAATATTAACCACACAATAACAGTCTCATAATGCAGAAATCTAAGGGATTATGAAGTCACATAAAACCCTGAGAGCAGACATCAACTGAAGGACATACATCATTTCTGTTTTCATAGCCTGTGTTTCAAGATGACAGACAACTTACCATATTGCTTCCAATATTTGGGGGCAAAATAAATGTTGAATGAAAGCTGGAATACTGCACCCTGTATTTAGAGGGGCTGGATTAAATTTCTGTGCCAGCATCTGTCCCCAAAAGATTTAGCTCAAGTTCTGAACCAAAACCAGAGAGGGCATATTTTCTCATTATAGTTTCAAAATAGGTATTGCTTCATTACGTCTTGTTATTGATTACTAACTTTTGCACAACAAAGCGAACATCAAGAAACAAGGGTCTTGATGATAGTGTAGAAAACAGGAACTATATTACAGACTATGAGATGAAGGAAAGGATGCCTCTTGAGACAACTTTTTAAACACCTCTCTATCCTACAATGAAATGCTGTATTACTTTGTGGTGTGCGTGTGTGTGTGTGTTGGAAGTTTCATGCTGCTACTTTTGAAAGGTAAATTTCTAAAACTAGTAGTGTTGGCACTGCATCCACGTTGGGACATTCCTAATGTCCCAATCCTAATTACATATTCTGACAGATAAAGATGAATTGATTGCTGAATGAGATGGTTGCCTAGGTGCAAGCAATCATGATCTAATTTTATTTGTTTTGTACAAACAGTGTTATATTCTTGGTGCTTTAAAAAGGCCAATTTCACAAAGCGGAAAACAATCATGAGCAAAATTGAGTGGGAGGAAAAATTTAAACACAAGAATGTGCATGATAATTAGGAATTGTTTAAGAATGCTTTATTAGATGCCAAAAAACCCCAGCTCTGCAATCAAGAAAGGTTTCTATGGCCGAAAAAATTCCTGCTAGAAAAGGAAGACAGTTACAAACACCCTCTGAAAATAAAGAAAAACCCTACAAAACAAACACGTAGCAAACAAAAAAGGGAAACATTTAGGAAATAAAATCAATCAATAGAGAAAACTAAATACACAAATAAAAAAATGTCTCTGCCCAAGAGAATACCAAAACCAGGAAAACATTTCTAAAGCACATGAAGAACAAATCAGATATTAGTAATGGTATATGCCTGATATTGGATAAAGGCAAATTTTTCCAGCAATACACATAATAAGAAGAAAGAAGCAGAATTATAATTTAGCATGATACTAACACATGATACAGCTAATATTGAGGAGACTAAACAGTAATGGTTTAAATGAAATACTTCCAAATCTTCAGAACAAAATAAATTAATATCAATTCTATTAATGAATTTACCAAGCGGTGTCTTAAAGTACAATTGTGGAAATAATCTTTAAAGACTGGCAAAATGCCAGAGTACTGGGAAAAAGGAAATATCATTCCAATATTTAAAAAAAAAGCCCAAACAAACAAAAGAAGTTGGATACCTGAGCAGGCTACTTAAGATAGAGATTCTGGAGAAAATATGGAAAAGGTGAAGTGGGCATTTCCATTGAAGAGTGGAATGAGGGATGCCATATACTGCCTGTTGGAATGATTGTACAAAAGAAAATGTTTTCTCAAGCATTCCTGATGTTCTCTTATTTTGTTGTATATTAATACAATGCAGCTGTGTCAATATTATTAGTATCTGACATAGTCCTGCAGAAAAAATATAGCAAAACCTTAAAATATAGCAAGTTAAATTAATTGCATCTGCATTAATTATAATCTCATAAAATTGGTTCAAAAGGAATTGTAAGTGGAAATCATGCCAAGAAGACATTTATAAGGTCAGATCTGGTTAGTCAATATCTTTTGTCTGGAAAACATAGAACAACTCTTGGCTGACTTCATTTTGTGAACAGAAAGGCTTTAATAGAAGCAGGTCACCTGTTACACTGATGTCTGGATTGCTTGACATAATGGGCACATTTAAACAAACATACCTTTTAACACTGTTAAATGTATGTTCATTTGTCTAAAACTAATGTAAACCATGTTTGTAGTTTAAAGGCTTGTGTGCAGGACAGAACAGCAATAAGAAGTCTTCAGAACTGAAAATTTGCTCCTAGTATGAAACTTGAGTAAAGAGGACAAAGTGATTTTTGGCTGCATGTGCTGAAACTGTTATGTAGAAGTAGGAATGTAAAATTGCCATTGAATTCAGAATTAGTGAGGCTATTTAAAGAAAACTGTGTGAACTGGAACACTAAAATTGGAAAAAAAAGCCCAACCTAAAAAAGTGGCCGGGAAATCATGCCTCTTAGTTTGTGCTTCTGAAGTTTCTATCAGGTTATTTGACACAAGGCTAGGAGTGATTGTTGGCTCTAAGCATCTGCATAAGGAAAAGACTTCTAGGAGATCATGTTTAAGCTAGTAAAACAAAACACAATAACAGAACACAATATACGGCAAGATCCGGTAGCTAGAAAATTCAAACCCAATAATGGAGAGGTTTTTATGGTTAAAGGGTCAGTCATCGCAACAGTTTATGTAAGGATGTAGTAGTTCTTGATCACCTGAAGCTTTCCAGTCAAAAGTGCCTTTATACTTGCAGGTTATATTTAAGGTTTACTGAACAAATTTCTATGATCTGCATAATCCCAGAGGTCATGATAATATCTTCTCTCCGTTAAAATATAAAGAGATTGTAGCTTGAAAAATTTTGCTTTGTCCCAAAACCTTACGAAAGTCTAATCCTAACATGAACTTTGAACTAGTTTCATGGATCATGCAAACCTCAGGGAAAGAATGCATATTCACGTATGGAATTAAATGAAGTTCTTTCTCTGATTTCTGTAGTACACACCTCTTTTATCTTCATAACTCCAGTGACAATCATGAGTTTCAGCTTAGAACTTCAGCTCACCAAAATGAGGAAGCTGTCAGACAAAATTTCCTTTTGCAGCTTTTCTGCAGGTAGAAGAGAGAAACAAAAGCAAGGCAATGATTTGTTTGCCTTCTCTCCATCTAGCCAGGAGCTGCTCCAATATTGTGACTGCATAAAAAATTATGTAAATGTTAAAAATCACATATGGGTTGCTCTTGTATGTAGCTATGTTTTTGTGGCCAAGTATAGAGGCAGTTAAGCTGATGCTGAAAGAAACAACTCCTGAGGTATCAGAAGTCTTGATGAAGAAGCCTGCTGATACAGAAATGTTATCATTATAGTTATTCTGTACAGAAATGGGGCATATTCTTCTGGGCAGAGCTTTGACCCATTTGCTG
The DNA here is from genome assembly GCA_009867235.2 of Psittacus erithacus. Classification (NCBI taxonomy): domain Eukaryota; kingdom Metazoa; phylum Chordata; class Aves; order Psittaciformes; family Psittacidae; genus Psittacus; species Psittacus erithacus. The sequence goes on along the minus strand of WYDI02029089.1, from coordinate 18,530 downwards.
CCCAGTGGAGTTCACAAAATCTTATTCTGATGTCCACACACAGTGCAGATCTGAGGGCAGCTTAAACATACTGGAATTATGAAGTTGTTTTTTGCAATACACTGTTCTATAAAATACAGATTTTTCAGGACTGAGAGTGAAAACAGAGTAACGTGAAAGAAATATAATTTGGTGACAAGAGTAGAATTCAGTTTAATATTTTCTCACTCTACATAGCTTTTCTGCAGCAGCATATTATAAGACTTCCCTTACAAAAGATATTATTTTCTCATTATGCGCCTGGGCAGTGCATATCCTGCATTCTTCTATGAATTTCCCTGGAAGTGATATGGCAAGTAACTGTCAGCAGGGATTCTCCTGTAGTTCCTGTTTCCACCACTCATCATCAATGTGAACATTTGCAGTTAATAGTGGCTTCATATGAAATAAAATCACATGTTTCTTTTGACTGCGGCAAAGTCCCATTATCTTATTTCATGTTCATTTATGTATTAAATGAGCATGAAAACATATTGATTGACTTCTTTCTGTCCTTCCCTGCTAGTCTTCTGTCTGTCAGTTACTGTGACATCCGTTTGAACCTTGCTCTAGCAAGTAGGAAAGTAATTCATGCTGAATCCATGGAGACTTTTGCATAGAGTTTGTCTCGCACATACTTACCAACATGACTAAGACTTCAAACAACATAAGTCTTAAATATCTGCCCATGTTTTAACAGGTATTAAATTATCAAAACCACCAGGCTCCTAGGCTTACATGTAAGGACTGAACTTCATCACACTGGTCTCTCCTAGTTACTATGAAGTCAGTGGGACAAAGATACTTGCATGAAATTAATCACAAATACATGTTTAAATGCTTTGTTGAGCTTAAATTATGAGCAGTTAGGGAAAAGAATTTGTTATTATTTAAAATTTCTATTGTTTCATGTATCTTTATGAGTCTGCAGTGCAACTCCAAGAAATAGCAACAGTATACTCTATTCTGTAGACTGCTGGTATGTTTATAAGAGTTTTGTCAGATTTCCATTATTTTAGAAAAATACAGAAGTAGACCCATAGGCCTAGGAGTTTCTGATCTATTTAGTTAAGTGAAAGCCAGAACTTGACAAAGAAAGTCAAGAAATAAAGCAAACAACGAAAAACTTTTTTTGCACTGAATTCCCATAGATATTGTAAAACCAAAGAGTTGGGAACTAAAGATCCATTTTAGGAATTCCTTCTTTAACTACTATGTCAAATAGATCTTTTGATAATATTCAGAGAGCTTTTAAACTCTTTTATTTTCCTTTCAGGTCAGTGTAAGTTTTGCCTAGTGGTCAGCTTTCTAAGCTATTGCACTTCATATTTAAATGTGAACATAAAGATCATTACATTGCAATTGGCACACATCAGGGTTCCTGATATTCTACCACCAGTTGAGATTTTAGAGATTTTTGAGCTGATCAGGAGTTGAAAAGAAACCCAAAGAAGTCATTTTATCTAGCTGAAGATAACTGATTTTTTCCACAGGAAAGGTAAATGAAAAGTATGAATTTTGCATAATGAAACAGATGACAAACTGGGCAATCTGATCTATTAATGAGCTTCCTGTAAAGCAAGAATGCAGGAGAGTGAGCAAGGAGCAGATAGAATCACTCTGATCTTAAAATTTAACAACCACTTCTAATCAAACCATCTTCTAGGACATGTGAATTCTTCTACTCCCCTCAATGGCCAGCACTATTTAAGTAAGTTAAAAAAGACATAGTAAGGTTAAAATGTAAACCTCATTACAAGCAGCTTATTCAAATATGCAATATTATTATTTGGAGGATAATTTATCGACAATTGTCAAAATACTGTGATTTAGAGATGGTGATTTGCAATGCTAAGAAAAAAATGAGGACATGAAGCAGTGAATCTGATTGATCTGGCCACACAAAATACTGTGTTCCTTCCTCTTTTGAGTGTTTATTGTTTTTGTGACAGTTCTTTGACATTTGTCTTACTATAAGCTATCTCTAAAAACTGAGCCAAAAAGTGCTGAAATGAATGGGAGTCTTGCCCATTACTCAAATGGGCTTTGCATCAGGTCTGTATCATTTTAATTTGTGATCCTGTCCTTTAGTGAGTGCTTTTATGGAAGCTTCCTTAAATGCTGGCATTGTTTTCTCTGGGCTGGTAGCAGAGGACAGTCTGCCTTTTATCCTGTGGGGGAAGTGCAAGACTATGTCTTCAGCAGGGGAACATATGTGTTCAGTGTTGGCGTGTGAGCCTGTGGGCATATCTTTGCAAACACCCTTTGCTTATGGAGCAGCTGTACTTAGCTTTGCTCTTTGCACCAAAAGCAGCTGGAGCTGCATGCCAGCTTTGAGCCCTTTTAATTTCATGGTGAGCTGCCACTTCAAGAGGAGTTTCCTGGTAGATGTGTACTGGTGGCCAGTTATAAACTACTTCTCATCTAGGATCTGAGGTCTCAGTGCTGCTGGCAACTCACTGTGCTCTGTGCTGCACAAATATATGGTATTTTGTGGCAATGATATTGCAACAGGGAACTTAAAACCATTTAAATAGTCATGATACTCCCATCACTATGGCATCCAAGGATCATCTAGAAAATAAGGCTCTTGAGCTGATAAATCTAATCATCAGAATCCTTTAGAAGAGTAGGGAGACCTAATACTAGAAATTGCTGACAGCGAAGTTAAGTCTAACTACAGAATGAGCTGTTACTGGAAATACAGACATTAGAGAGCTTGATTCTTTGGGAAATTATACAAGCAAATTAAGTATCAGATAATGAAAACTATAACAAAGATCAATATCTTTAAAATACTTCCCAGTATGTTGTTGCCCAAGTCAGCTACCAGTCTATCCAAAGAAGCAATAAATGCAATGTGGAAATTAAGAAAGGAAGGAAGAAGTCAGGTAATGCTGTTTTCAGCTTACAGCTGTATGCTGTATTGACTGCAGTTTTCATCCCAGATGTGGCCATATGAATCCTTCATGAATACAGTCTGGATTTATTTGGGCTGATATGTGATCTATATGTTAATGCTTTTTTTTCTCTGTTTTTTACACTGATAAGGTCTTCCATGCATACTTCACAATATTTATAGCAATATGAAGTAGCCCAGAGTTCCCAATGGCACCCAAAGCTGTGCCCTGCTCTGTGTTGCTTAGACAGCCAAAAAAAGCAGCTTATTTAGGGTCACTCAGCAACTACAAACTCCCTTTTCCTATTTCTCTGTAAGTGATGCTGCTGGATGGAGCAGAAGATAATCCATGACTCTAGTAGGGAGCATGGAGATTCTATTGATCAGGGCAGGAGTCCAAGGAAGCAGGAGAGGGTGGATAATTTGAAGGTTAGTGATAACAAGGACCATGAAGCCCAGCTGTGTTTGATGTTATACCTGTGTGGCAGTGTAATGGTGAATTTTAACTTAAGATTTTTGCCATTGGAGGAAGAGCTATACAGATTATTCTTTCCATTTAGAAAGAAAAACAACAGTGGAAATGGCAGGATATCTTTGTGAAACCATCTGCTCTATTGGAACTTTTGCATATAAGGTGAGAAGAGGGGGAAAGGCTTTGGCCATGCATCTTCCCAGAATGAGATTTTAAGAATTCTCACAGGAGGCAAAAAAAGCCCCAAAGCAGCCCCAAAGCTCATATTCTGTCCTTAAAGTACCTTGAAAGCAAATGAAAGCCTTTCAAATTAAAAGCAAACTGCATATAGAGGGTAAAATAGAATATTTCTACCTCTTACACAAACACATACATATGTAACCTTAAATTCTACCAGTTTAAATATTTAACTTAAAAACTCAGTGGTGAGCTGGATATCCTCAAATGGGGAGTGGCCACATTTAAAATTTGGACATGTTCCTAAGTCTTCTTAAAATGGCACACCTTTTGTTGTGCTTTCCTTGCATGTGCATATAATCTATGGATAAAAATTGAAACCATTGTTAGACAAAGGGGATGTGATATAAATAATTTATAGTATAGGCTGCGATTTTACTCCACAATATCTTGAGGGTCAGATCTTAGAAAAGTGTGAAGAAGAAAACATATTAGTACTAGTTAGTATACTAATAATTCAGTAGTAAATATTGTATTGTTTTAACCTTGTGGTATAGGTTGTTGTAGGGGAATGAGGGGACTTAGTATCATATTAATAAGAGAAAGTAGTTGCCTAGAGGGACACGACAGTTCAGTTCATTTTTATTTACTGGTTACATCCAGAAGATGCAATAATTTTTGCTTCTTGGTCCAGGTAACTTCCAGGTGAGGTATGAATAGTTTCTAGTATTTAAATAAGAGTTGTATCTTTTTTTTTCTAAGCAACTGGGTTTTTATTGAATGAAGGGTAAACAACAACCGCAGCAACAATAATAACAATTTTTAGTACTAGAAAACTAAAAGCCTTTTTTTTTCCATTACTCAATATTGATTCTGCTAATAACTATCCCCTTGTAAATGCAATGTTAACTTAGACAATAGGTGCTCCTGTACACTGCAAGGAAATTCTACCATGTTTGCAAAACTGCGAGGGATTATAATATCACCAGACGAAGTCCAGGATTCATTCTGGTTTTAGTGTGGGTTTCAAGAAGTACTGCTGTTCATGATTCAAATGGGAATGGAAACGTGGATCATAACCAGCAGAAGTTAGATTGTGTATAGCCGACATGCCAAAGATGATTTTTCCATACCTAGAAGAGCAAAGTCATGCTTATGCCATGTACGCTGTCCTTATACAAAAGGGAATACATCCCCTGCTCAGATATCTTTCAGTGTTTACTTCAGAAAAAACACAGTCAACTAAGCAAATTTCAAAAAAGGTCAGCTTTTGATTTCCTTTACGTTTTGGCACTGGGGTTCTTTTTATTTGTGCGTGCGCACGTGTTTGGTTTCTATTTTGTTTATTCAGTTTTTCCAGTTTCCTTTAAGCTCTCCACAGAAAATCACTTGTCTTTTTTTTCCCCTAGAGTGAATTTTATGTCTGCACACTTACATAGACTAAAATATTCTTATTAGAGAATTATTATTTTTAGAATTATAATGCAAATTGAATCTCAGATTGGTCTGAGCCTCTAGCATAGCTGCATATTGAATGAAATGCCTCTACTTGCAGTACTGCATTTGAATATATCTTAAGCTTTGTATGTGTTTAATTCTGCACAGGGAAGACCTTGTTGCTTGAGGGTGAAAGGAAATCAATTTTTACAGTGATTCCTCCATTAAAGACAGATTTATCAGAGGTCATTCTAGATCCACATGCTGTCATTGTTTATTCATGGGCGATAAGGTAGTTCTTAAGTTAGGAGAGAAATTTTCCATTAGGACTTTATGTAGCAGCTCAAGACATAAAAGCCTGATGTCTTAGTGCACTCTGGGAAAGTGGGGAATTTAAGTCATTACAGAATCACAGCAAGGTCTTTGGGGCCTCTGTCACAATACCTTGGTGTCATCTGAGGTAAAATGGAAAACAATTGTTCAGGGGAAGAACAAAAGAAATTAAACTCTAGTTACCAATCTATACTATTTATAAAAAGACCAAACATTAATGGAAAGTGCAGATGAGGAACTCTGGCTCAGCTCATCCTTTGAACCTCAGTGGGAGTAATTCTATTTCTAAAGTCTGATTTTTTCTTTTATTCTCTCCTGTTCTTTATATCTTGTTTTGTTTTTACACTTACAGAAAAATGAAAAAAAAAAAAAAAAAAAAGCTGCAACAACTCTTTCCAGTCTATTTGAAATAGCACACAGGTCATAGACCAAGGAACTATATTGCTTCATTATTGCTGAATCTTTCCAAAATTAATTAAATAAGTACTTGAAATGAAATAAATAAGTTAGAACTTGCTATGGGGTTTCTAAAAAAGAAATCTTACAGCTAGCAGTGACTTTGAAGTTTTACTTCCTATTTTTTTATTATTATTATTCTGCGCTGATGTGCTGCTGTTTGGAGTCCATGACCTATGTGCAGTCCCTTGAGGATGTCAGAGATCTGAGAGCCATTGTTGCGAATGTGTTCATTAGGTAAGAAGAAAAAGATACTGATCTAAATGCAACAGAATGTCAAATCTCTCCAGATTTTGTTTTTGTTGCTGTTAAGGATAAAGAAAAATCCAGAGCTGGTAAATTTCTGTGCTTTATTTCTGCAGAGTAAAATTACCTATCTTTGCTGAATTACTTTGCTGAAAAATTCAGAGACCAGTTGTATTTTTGAGGGGTTGATTGCAATAGTATTAAAAAACATGTAAATGAAAAAAACCCATACTGAAAGATAATGGCTCTTAGGAAAGGCCATGTCAAAACTAAAAACATTTTAGGAAAACACAGACTGGACCTAATTGTTCTTGATGTTTGTAATGATACTTTTCAAACTGCTTTGCAAATATGCAATGTTATACAGTAACTTATCTGGAAAAGGTCCCTGGATATAATCATACAGGACTGTTACTGGTATTTCTGCTAATTTCCCCCTTTATTTAGGCATAATACACAGATAAAATTGTAGACAATATGTGCCTTTCAAAGGACTTAAAATCAAAGTGGATATGACAAATAGAGGGAGTATGATGATCCTTAGATTTCAGCTATAAATGTGAGAGATAGAGAAAGAAAGACTCTCCCATGAAAAACAATGTGTGAGATCACCGCCCACAGTCCTCAATGGTATTTAGGTATGTGTTCAGTTCACACAGAGATAAATGGAAATTTGGTGCCATTGAAGTATTTTGGACACTTATGTAGCAGATCTAGGAGCACATAGGGACAGAAAAAGGTCATTTTGCCTTGTACTTTGTATTAGCTACATGGATTTACCCATAGGTCTGTCTGAGCAGTCCAGATCCCAAGCAAGCCACAGTTTTTGGTTTGGAGCGCTTTCAGGCAATTAAGGGAAATTTCCTTACATTTTTCAACTACGTGATATGCATCATAAGCACTGATATTTGTATATCTGTCTAGCTCACTGTCTCCTAACTCCTTTGGATGCACTTATTTCTTATGCTGCTCATTAAAATAAAATAATCTCAATTACTCAATGTAAACAAATGAAGAGGAAGTGCAGCGCTTCAATACAATTTACTTGAACAGAAGGTAGGAAACATTAGTATCGACGCATTCCAGGACTTGCTACCAAAGCACAACTAAATTTAGCAGCCAGAGATATTGATTTGATTAAAAATGGTTTAAGACTTGTAAATGTCACTGGAACTTAGCAAAATGAACATTATTAAATCCTTCTGGTGATGAGGAAAACTAACAAAGGGATTTGCAGTGGTTTCTGTAATTAATTGCTCTGTCATGATTTATATTAACTTACAGTACAACTCCATTAGCTCAGACCTGTCATCTCTGCTCAAGGAACCACCAAGTAATCACTACCACATTAAAGAATAAATTAGTTTTTGGCTTGGAGCCTAGTTGTAGAATGTTTCATTTGTGTCTGCTGTAGGCATATGTACCTAATAAAGTTGGGAAGAACGAGTTAAAGTATGTATATATCAATGTCTGCAGACTGTATTTTAGAGATGATATGATCAACATTGTTCATTAGGCCTAATGAATCACTTAATTTCTGTTGCTTGCCTCTTGTTTTGGTGAACGCCTTTTGATGAACTATGAAGCAGGATATGACTGAAAATATGTAGGTCTCCAGAGATCCTCCTTCTTTCACATTCTGCGGCCTCTGGTTGTAGTAATAACTTCATATGGTTTTTGTTAGCACTTCATTACCCCAGACTTGGATAAATTATCCTCCTGCTTCTTCCCCAGTTGCAGACCCATGGGTGAAGCCAAAGTCTTAGCTACTACTTACAGTAGATTATGGGATTTGTGAGCTTCTATCAAATCATCTCTGACTTTGATAGTTTGAAGATGTTTTAAGTGGTTTTTCTGTTGGTGTGTTACAGCTTGCACAAGAAGTTGTTTTACATTTCCACATATGTTGTAATGATCTTAGGAGTCTGCAAGCTAAGTTTTCAACCAGTTTCTCTCTTTTTTTGTTTTTCTATTTTCAATTTTTTTTCTTTGTCTCTGAGTCTTGGATAAACCCCCTCGCTACTCTTGAGACATGTCAGTGCATGGCCAGGAAGGCAGCAGTGGCACTTCAAGCATGTGGCTGGCTGTTCCACTGAAGTGTCATGTGGTTAAACAAGCGTTGTGGGCAGACTTCATGTCTTGTGAATGTGCATCACATGTAAACCCTCAAAGGGTTTGTCATGCTCTTGAAGCTTTCAGTCATTTGACTAGCTACTGAAACTCAAAATGTGTCCTTTATTAGCTCTGTTGTTTGAACTAGCACATTATCCCCACCCTTTAACCAGCAATGGAAGCCACACTGACAGCCTTGCTAGTTTTATTATTTCTTAGTATTTATGGGGTGTTGCATGGTCTTGGTGCTCCTCCTGACCTCAGTGAGAATGTTGCTCTTGGAACCAAAATAAGGACCTGTGTGTCAAAGCAGTAAGCAGGACACGCATCTGCTACCAATGATGCAACCAAGTCCTAGACGCTTTTGTAGCTAGGAAAAGTTTGGACCTAGATTGGTCAAGAATACCTGACACACCTGCAAGCAAGCTAGAGTCAAGACAGGGGGTAATAGCTTTAAACTGAAAAGGGTAGATTTACCTTAAGGAAGAAATTTGTCACTGTGAGGGTGGTGAGGTACTGAACAGGTTGCCCAGAGAAGCTGCAGATGCCCCATCCCTGTCAGTGTTCAAGGCCAGGTTGGACAACGCTCTGGGCAACCTGGTCTACTGGAAGGTGTCCCTGTCCATGGCAGGGGGGTTGGAACTAGATGATCTTTAAGGTCCCTTCCAACCCAAGCCATTCTATGATTCTACGAATATGCACAAGCTTTAGAGCAGGAGATGAGTCAGCATGGCAACCCAAGCAGAGAGAATAAACTGACCAGAAAGCAGAGATGTGAGCTATTAAGTGGGTATTTTGATGAAGTGTCATGGATGCAACTGACGGCTTGAAGTGATGTCATGTTCCTCCCGATCAGCTGCAACTTGAGATAGTTACAGCTGTGATAGGGTCAGCTACAGGGCTCGCATACACCGAAAGCGCTTCTAAAATATGCTGTGTTTTCACAGGTTCCACTGGACACTGATTATAGGTAATTTTAAACAATTATATATTTTTATATAAATGGTAATTTCCTAGTGTCCCAGAGAAAAAGCAAAAGCTATGCCTGGCATGTTCACAGAAGTGGTCAGGGCACAGATTTTTGTGAGCCCTCCATCTGTTGATGCCAACACAAGGACAGGAAGGAGTGTGAGTTTCATACCTCCTTTCTACAGAGCAGTCTATGCCACCCCCTCACTGCTTTCAGTACATACCTACAGTAAAATGTAGCATTTTTTAAAAAATCTGTGAGTTTATCAGATCTCTTGGCATGATGACTGCTATGCCTTTATTTGAATACCATAGCACAAGCATTAGGTTCAGTGGCAAGAGACATTGTCATTTGTAGTGTCCCAGACTGCTAATCTTTAAATATTGTTGCATCAGCCAGCTCTTTTCTACACATGCCATCATGACTGGCAGTGCCAATCTACTATTTATGTGGATTATGTTCAAACCATCTGTTTTAAAATAATAATAATGATCTCTTGAATAGAAATATGTACGTTGACGTAAAAGTACAGGGCAGTGCTAGAGAACCATTATAAAGTGGATGGACATTAATTTACAAATACGCAGTAATGGAATAGATGTATATCTATTAAGTAGTCCCAAAAGGAAGAAGGAAACAGGCCAATAACACCTCCTCCACCCCCCATTATTTTGTTGGACGTAACTTGGATCACAGCGTGTTCCAGTATTTGCAGACAAGCCTAGTTTTATTTTTCAGTTCTGACCTAGTGGGGTTTATTCAAAGTAGTGCATTTCTGATCCTAATACCCCCCACAAAGTTGCAAAAAGTACAGATCACTATCCAAACTTTGTGGTTTGGTCTCACATTTCTTATGCAAGTTTTCAGAACCAACCATGAAATGAGACAGTGCTTTTGTACAAACTTGATGGAAACTGGGAGGTAGAAAATCTCAAAAGAATATCAGTTGTCAGGAGATTTTGGTATATCCTGAATTTAGTGGGAATAGAAATCTGTGACAATAGCTTTTCTTTTAAAGATTGATCTAAACCTCTAGCTTTAAATCTAGTCTTCTAGACTTCTGGCTCAGACCCATCACAAAATATTTTAGCGCTTCCTTTCCTTGTGCCAGGCAAAATCAGGCACTGTTGTCTAATTTGCATTTCTAAAGAACCTATAACTGCAGTCTCTACAGTGAGTGTTGAAGTGCAGAGACATACAAAAACAATTTTTTTCTCTCTCTCTCTCTTTTTTTTTTTTTTTTTTTTTTTTTACAAATCTGAGAGAATATAATGCTCTCTTGTTTAGGTCACTTCTTACTTTATGTGAACATACTCATTTCTTAAGCCAACATGGTTCTTGGCTGTACTTTTTTATTGCTAAAGCTAGCTGTTTAAGTTTGGGAACATACTTACTAAGTTAGTGTTCAATATGTTCATAACAAGCCAAGGAGGTATATTCTCCTCTTAGATATCTTCCTTTAATATCAGGGCATTTCTTCAAGTCAAGGGAAGCTTTACCTAAAGAGAGACTAAATAACGACCACAGGCTTTGTCTGTGGTAATTTATAGTAATTTAGACTGTTTGAGGTAGATGATGTACTTAGGCTCACCATGCTGTGCAGTCAACCCTCCCCTGCTGTGTGGCCATTTATGTTACCTTGGAAGATTTCCTACAAAAGCAGGTTCCCGTTAGCCTGGGATGATTCACTTACCTTTTTTTCCTCTTGTGACAGCACTGGGCCAAGTGGTGGGTAGTAAGAAAGAGACAAAACCAACAAATACCTAGAGTTTCTAGTATGCAGAGGTAAAGTGTTGCTATTCCCCATACTATCTGCATTGCAATAGTCTGTCGCAAAGACGAATCTCTCTTTTGAGGTTTCAGAGGTCAAAAGAGAGGCTTCTCTTTTGGTTGCTTGTCAGGACTTTTCCACTTTCATCTTCTTCCCTAGGACTCTCTATATATGGGGATGTGGAAAAGTCTTATACGAGTATCTCTTTTATTCAAAATTTCCTTCAAAATCATAAGGATTGAAATTGAGGAAAATGAAATGTGAGACAGTGAAATGACTAAACCTACTAAAATGACAGTGCCTTTGACCCCTACCCTTAAGCAGAAACTCTTAGTAGGTGTCTTGGTTTATGTGTTAGGTCTTTCGCATCAACTGTCCTTGGGAAAAACCCCACAGCTTTCTCAACATTCAGAAATCTCTGTGCTAAATGTGTGGTCAACCAAAGGTATTTTCTAATTTTAACAGCAAGAACAAAAAATATCCTAGCGAATTATCTATACGTGCATCTGTTTTACCCATTGCTCTGAAAACAGGATTTAGTTTGCTCTCTGGGAATCTGTTGCATTATTTTACCCATCCAAAGTTCTTTGTTGGATTCTCTCCCTCTGCAGTCTTGTTCTAATTCCAGCTAAGTTACATGTAGTGAACCAACACAATGTTGAATTTAGTGTAGTTAGTGATAAAATTTCAAAATGAGTAATATTTGATTTGGCCGAAGTGTAGCTAGATAGGACTACAGAAAGCTTGTGCACCTTTCATATGTGCTAGTGCCTGAGTCTTTGCAAACACAGTCTTAAGTAAAAGAGCATACACTCTTAGTTCTTACTGCTCACATTCATGTTTTAGTGTATGTTAGAATTGTTCTTACAGGCAGAATAATTGCTATTAATGTTGCTATTATAAATTAGTATTCTGCAATCATTGCCTTTGAAGAACGGGCTGATGATTTATGCTTTCCATATAAGCATGGATTTCTTTAAATGAAAACAGTCAGTGAAAGTCAGTCAGGTTTTGAACATATAAATTTAATCATTCATTACACAGTAATTGATAATCTCGCACATAAATATGTCATATTACCTATTCAAAGATGCAAACTACATATGGCAAAAGAAATAGAGTCCACATATGGAGTTTTAAAAAATTAATTGAGATTTTAAATGTTTCTCAATGATCCTACAGTCCAATAAAATCCCTGTCCATAATCTGACACCAGATCCTTTTCTCTCTAGAGATTGCTCATTAATGGAGCTTTATAGTTTTTGCTACATGATACTGAAATACATTATAAGTCTAGTTGGATGTTTCCTCCCTTCTAAGACTAGTATCCTAATAGCTCAGAGATGAAGATGTTGCTACTTGCCCAGAGCTCTGCTGTCTATATCAGTCCCTTCTTGAAATGACATTGTGCTTCCACCTTCCTCATTTTACTTCATAAAAACAAGCTTTATTCCTAAGAATATAAAATCCATGCGTCATCTCAATTAATTCCTTTTGCCATTCCCCGTTCCCCCAACTGTTTCTCCAGTTCTACTTAATGAGCACAGACAATTTACTGTCCTTAATTAATTATATGGATCTGTTAAGCGTCTAATCTTGATCTGAAGATCTCAGCAGCTAGAGAGCTTGGGGATATGGTGCACAGTTTCAGAGTAGCAGAACTAGAAAGGGTACACCCATATGGCTTGGTGCAGAGCATTTGGAAAGCAACATTACCAGCAGCAGTGTTAATTTACCTTACGCTATACCACTCCAGTGTATCGTAGAATCATAGAATAGTTAGGGTTGGAAAGGACCTTAAGATCATCTAGTTCCAACCCCCCTGCCATGGGCAGGGACACCTCACACTAAACCATGTCACCCAAGGCTATGTCCAACCTGGACTTGAACACTGCCAGAAATGCTAAGGCATTTACTACCTCTTTGGGCAATTGTCATCATCATTTCTGGCGCTCAGTTTGTCTCAGGGTCTTATAAAACTTTCGAATGTATAGTCTAGGTAACCTTATCACTTCTCGACCTCATTGGTCTGTCTTCAGGCTAGCACATCTTTCTTTAGGGGCTTGAATTAGTTATTGTGCAGACCCAAGCACTCCTGCATGTTCCACTTCTGAAGTATTTCTATGTGCCGAGTAACCTGATTTCTGGGGATATCACTGCTTGTCCATTCTTTAAAGAACTAGTCTAGTTCTTTGCACTAAGAAGACAGCAGGTCTCTGCCATAAAGGGATGCCAGTCAAATTAGAAAAAACAGCTGGGGTCAAATGCTTAGATCCCAGCATTTCCAAACTTTGAACTAAACAGGGAACAAAAGCTCTAAATCACGCAGACACTCCTTGAGTTTTGCGGAGGCATTTCTGCAGTGTTCTACCAGAGCCTGTCAGATCAGATATTTTTGGACTCGATCTTGGAAAAATGAACTTAAAAAAATATTATAGTAACCCAGGACAGAAGCCTAAAGCTAAAATAACTGGGAACACGATGGCAAGGAGGACTTTTAATGGTGTGTTTTAGCATTGCTTTATATGGATAATCTTTGGCTGGTAAAGTACAAGGGAAAAAAAGTTGATGCTGAGAGGCATGTACATAACCAAAGCACAGAATCTCTGCAGAGCAGCTAAGAAAAAAAAAGCTACAAGTGGTTTGGCAAGTGATTGGGCAGGAAGGCAGTGGCAAAATTATGTGAGATGAAGTCTGGAAGACCAGAGGGAAATCAGCAAGTGAGGAGAAGCTGTGCCCTTCCAAAGCAGCAGCAGACACAGATACAATGGTACTGGGAAAAATCCTAATACGTTTGAGAGGCTGTGGCTGCTTCTGCTGCATGGAAAATAGTAGCTGTCTGGGAAAGAGATCTGTGAGCAGAGAGTGAAGGGCAGGAGACTGACAGAGTTGTAGCCAGCAAAGATAAACTGGCACTTACAGTATTGTGGGAACTACTGAACCAAGCAGACTGTGGCAGACTAGGAAACAGCTCTGTGTTGATTAGGTTGCATTGAGGATACAGAGAGAAAAGTATATTTTTTTGGAAGTATGCAAAAAACTGTGTGCGTTACCTACTGAGCATTTGCTTAGTGTACACACTTCTGTGTAATAGAGGTGGGTGCACCATGGTTCCAGGAGCTCATTTTTTCCCACTTAAATGCTGACCAGGTAGGTCCTCACAGTTCTGGCTTGGATTTGCAAAGGAACAGACAAGACCCTCTACTTCAGGAGTACAATATGTGTGCGTGTACACCAGCACCCCTGGGACCAGATGGCAGGGGAAGATGGGAATATTGTCGGAAAATGCACATGCAGTGCTGTAAACCTCCTGCATTCATTGTGATACGCTGTTCTTTCTTACTGCTTTTATTAAAAATAAACATACTCTTTACTAGCAGAAGAATAAGGGCAATATATGCTACAGCTTTTTCTGATGTGTTTTTTTGGTGTAAGATATCGCTAACTCTAGAAATTAAAGAGCTGCAAGTCAGGACTAGAAACTGAGTCACTCAAAAATTTCAAGGCCAGTTTAAAAGTTATGAGTATTTACAGTGCTGGTTAGCTTGGGATTTTTGCGTATTTGTCATTTTTTTTTCTTTTACCCTTCAACATGCTTGTAGATCACACTTGTAGCCTTTTGGTCATTTCAGGGCTAAAAATCCAGCACATAAAAACCTGAAAGTATAGGTCTTCGTATCATGCCCCGAATCCAGGCCTTGGAGCTTAGAATTCTGCAACATTGAAAGTATTGTCAGCCAAACTTATGCCTTTCCTGGGGCTGTTCCTGCTTGCTTCTGCCACCCTTCCCCGGGGCTCAGGGCTGACAGAGGCTGGTGGCAGCTGGTTGAGCCCTGTTTGGAGCTTCACAGTTGTGACCGTGTCTCACAGGGTGACCCTTGTGGGCAGGGCAGAGGTAGCAGGGTAGCACCATCCCCCTCTGGGTGCTGCATCTACACTGGGTGTCTTCTCCCCCACACTGACAGCCAAGCAGACAACCCTTTGCCCAGCCACCTTGGGAAAAAAATAATGCAACTTCCAAAACCAGATTTTGGGGCTTTTTATTTTTTTCTTTTCCCCCCCATGTTGCAGTAAGAATGAGTAGACTCAAGTGACTCGTACTGCCATTATTAGCAGCCACACGGCTCTCGGAGGGCATGTTTCTGAGCCCCCCAAAACTGGTACATTAGGCCTATTTTAGTTTCAAGTAGCAGCACCGACTTGTCCCGTTCTCCCTTTCCTGGCCAGCATAGGCAGAGTTTCTGCTGTCTCCTTGCCCCTGCCAGATCATTTTTTAACTGTGGGGCTCCCTTGGCCAGGGCAGCTTCAAGCTCTCTTTTTGGCTGCCCCAAGGGGCAGGGCCATCTCTTTTGGGTTGGCCATGTCCCACTGCCACCCAACCCCACAGTAGCTCCAGACATGGGCATAGGAGGCCAGGGATGCCTTTCTGGGTATGGACACCCTGCAGCAATGTGTGCCCACTCCAGGGAGATACGGGGGTGTTCTGCGGTCTGTGGCTGGCACCCCTCCATGCCGGACGACGCGGGGGAAGGACGGGGAGCCAGAGGTGTGTCTCTGAGTCACTGCGTCCCTTGGGCTTCTTGGGGCCTGGCACGGCTTAGTCACCATCACTCGCCTGGAGCCATGCCCCAGCTTCCCCCTCAGCTGCTGGCTGCACCCATGTCTGCTTTCCCCAGCAAATGTCGTGTCGTTGTTCCTCCGGGAGGGCGGTGGCAAAACAGTGGGCCTCAGCGAGCAGCCCTCTGATTTCGGCCATCCTGGTGAAAGCCCGCCATGGCCTGAGCGGTTCGCTGAGAAGGCCAAGGAAGCCACCCCCACCTCACTGCCCAGGCCCTCCTCAGGTGCCAGCCTGTGGGATGGGGGGAGCCCAGCCTCGGCTGCCTGCTTGAATACCCTGTACGTTGTGCTAAAAGCGTATCTTGTCAGGAAACTTGTAGCAAGCTGTGGGAGAACTTGGCACTGGGTATTGGAGTGGAAAATATTAACAGCCTGTAAGAAAGTCTGGCTTGTGCTGCTGCGGGGAAATCAGCAACTGGCGGGGGTACAATTAGTGTAGGAAACTCCTGAGCTCCTCTGTTAGAGGGCTGTGCTCACACTGTGCATCAGGATGGGAGTTATTGCAAAATAACGTAAGCTTTTGTATCACCCAGAGACACTGGCTAGAGCCAAGTTGCAAAAGAGCACTACGCTAACTGTTTCTCTGGTCCAAAAAAGTCACATTAAAAATAATATCAAAGTAAACCAGAAAAAAAAAAAAAAAGGCAAAAAAAAAAAATAAAGGGGGAAAGAAAGCCCAGCTCTGTAAAGATGGCATCTTAGAAAATCACGTTAGCAAACTGGCACTGCAGTGGTCAATCTAAATGTAAAACACTGTTCCTCTCCCACTGTAGCCCTGCTCAGCATGTGTGAAGGGCAGGTTTTCAGAGGTGTTTGACTCTGGCCTAATTCTGCTTCTACCAAAGTTGCATGAAGTCTTAGGAGGATTTTTGTTTTAATGGGAAGTTAAACCAACACAGCATGCTTTTAAAGAATCCCACTCAGAATCATTTGGACCATAAACTATCCATTAAAAAGCTTAAGGCAAGAGTGCTCAGTGTGACAGTGACTGTGGTACTGTTAGATGTCTGTCTGGCTGCATTCGCCCCAGGACTCTGATCAAGCTGGATGTGGCTGTGGCAGCAAAAGACCATTCCTCCCTAGCTATGTCCCTTACGTCTGTGGGAGGTCACCTCCACAGTGGTTGAACTGGGAGAAAGAGCTCTGTCTTTGCCACTTCTTCATGCATAGAAGTAAAAGGAAGATTATGGCATTTTCCATTAATACACTGAGCAGCGACCTGCCGTGGGTGAGAAGCGTGTACCCTGAAGGCTCCTCAGTGGCTGGTGACCTTTGGTGCTGACTATGTCTGACAGTGATGGCAATTGCTTCAGCTGCATCCAGTCCAAAAAAAACTGTGATCATTTTTTTCCTAAGGCACTGTTCTGAGGAAGAACTTAGAGCTGTTACTGTTCAGCTCTGAGCACCACCAGCAAGCTGCTCCTAAAAGAGGGAGCAATGCAGAGTCAGACATTTGGACTTTTTGAAAAACTTGGTTAAATTGATCTAGGAACTCTGAGTTTGGCATATTGTTTTCTCCCTTCTAGTGCTAAGTGCTATCGATGTATGCAAAATGTTGAGTCAAATATTTGAGTTATTTGGCTCTTTTTATTCTGTTATACATTCATTACAGTTACTAAAGTTTGTTTCCTGGTTATAGATTACTTTGTAAATATAAAAGTGCTAATCTATGGATGATTCAAGACAAGAAGAGTTTTTAAAGTCCTTGTGTGACCCACTGGTTTGTGAGTCCTTCAAAAATGCCTTCAAAGTACATACTGTATAATGAATGCCATTCTATAATCTGTTTCTGCTGATGTGAAGACATTGTTTTCACATACTGTTATAAAAGCTGTCCTCAAAAAAGAGTCCCAGTTAAGAACCTTATTAAAATAAACTTCAGGTTCTACATAGACCGTTCATGTATGGTGACATTATAATGTTGCATTAGATGCATAATATATACCTGAAAATTGGAAAATGTTAGCGCTAAAGTTAAAAGCCAACAACCCAAAACTGTTAACAGGAAAGCTGGGACATCGACTAAAAAAAAATTGTCTGGCAATAGTCACTTGGTGTGCAAACATGAACTTTAACAGTACTTGCAATTGTAGCCTAATTAAGATTTTGTTAGGTAATGCTAATAGGCACTGAGCCAATAACTTAATTTATCTAAGTGAGACACTGCAGTTATCCAATCTAAGTTACACTCTTGTAACTTCAAATAAAGTCTGAGGGAAAAAGCCATGCCTGGAGTGCTGCAGTACTCCAGTGACTACTGGATGTTTTGAATTTTCCTGGAGTCTGGAGCATGTATCTGTTGAAGTCCAGGGACTAGGTAGGGCATAAAGATGTACAGATTCTTTTGTCTTCCCTCTCATTTCTGTTCAAGGTATTCCACGTTTGATACCTACAGAGAAGGGTCATGATACCCAATCCAGACTCTCTGCACCCCTTTTTCCCTCTGGAAAATAAAGCTGTAGATACTCATTTTGTAAACATCTGTCTGGTGAATATGTTATGGGCTTCCCAGCTGCTTTGGAGGCTGCCTACCAGCTGTGAGCTCTCACTTTCACAGTCTTGCCAGGAGAAGCCAACGTGCGAATGCACCCTGGTCAGCCCCAGTGCAGACTCAGCAAGGTCAGCTCAATCTGTCTTCATTAGCAGATTAAACTAATCTGTCTAATTCTGTGCTGAAACAAATGAGAACCTCTCATAGATTCCCTGCCACTAGGTCTGCTGTGGGGTTTGTCACCACCAGAAAAATGATAGCAAGCAGAGAGGAAGTATTCGTGTCCTAAGTGCCACTGACTGATAAACTGGGTGTGTACCCACAACCTAAAAATCTCTGTATGACAGCCGGTATGTAGTGGTGACTCTCAGGTCCCTGAGTATGTACAATTGTCGCGGTTTAGGCCTGCCACACAGCCCACTCACTGCCCCCCCACCTCTTCCCTCGGCTCCCGGAGGGATGAGGAAGAGAATCAAAAGAATACAACTCCCACAGGTTGAGATAAGAACAGTCTATTAACTAAGGTATAAC